>CM076582.1:506792093-506960398 GCA_034641835.2 Pinus albicaulis
GTGAGTCCTTCTTAAGTAGCATGCCCTGCTCTGTGGAGGTTTAAACCCAACAAACCTCTAGGGTAATTTTCCCTGA
Organism: Pinus albicaulis; assembly: GCA_034641835.2. Taxonomy (NCBI): domain Eukaryota; kingdom Viridiplantae; phylum Streptophyta; class Pinopsida; order Pinales; family Pinaceae; genus Pinus; species Pinus albicaulis. The sequence continues at coordinate 506,792,170 of CM076582.1, forward strand.
AACAGAACTAACGACTCTGTTGGGGATCGCATTCTTGTGATTCCCCTGTTGGGTGGTTTCAGCTGTTTGATAGGTTTCCAATAGTTTTAACTTTTATTTCCAGTCCAGTTTACTCTTTCTCAGTCAGACTGAAGTCTTCGTTTCTTATCCAGGCTTGATCCTTTTTGTTTTTTCATTATTTACCTTTATATACGTGGGTTTTTCTACACACAGTCGTGTATACACACATTTTTTGTTAAAGGGAGTCGCGTATACGCGAGTTTCCTTTAGCACAGTCACGTATGCATGCTTGTTGCTAAACTGTGAAGTTGCGTATACCTAGGCAGATTTTGAAATTTTGGATTTCTTGGCTTTTCAGTCCTTTCTGTCTATAGAGACCTGTTCCTGCAGTGTCTTTGTGTCCTCTGGATTGTGAAGAAAGTGGTCTTTGGTCTTTTCTCTCTCTTCTTTGATTGAAAACTAGTCTTTTTGGCAAAGTATTGTGTCTTGTGCTGGCATTTCTTGTTTGAGTACCAATATCTCTCTCTGGGGATTCTTGGATGTTATTCTTCATCAGAACAGAGAGCTCCTGCTCATTTACTCTTTCCTATCTTTGTGTTTTTCTTTGCACTACGATTTTTTCCTGTTTCTTCATTGGTTTTCTTGAGTTCAGTCGGCTAGGTCTTGTTGCAACTTTTTAGGACTCTTTCTTGGTTCTTTGATTTTTTTGTTTGCGGCAAGCTTGTACTATTCTTCTAGGCTGAGTGGCTGAGTTTTCTTGTCTTCCTTTGCTCATATTGATCTTGCTACTAGTTAGCCCTATAAGATTTGGAGCATTTTTGAAGTTTTTGGCTTGGAATTCAGTGTTGTTTGGCTTGGGATTTTATAGTTTCACTTGGTCTTTTCGAACTCTTTTATAAAACTCAAAAGCTCAAAAAACATTTTGCTTTGTTGTTTGCTTTTTTTTTTGCATTTTTGTTTTCATTTCTTTGTATCTTTTGAAGCTTTGTTGAGGTTTCTTTCCTTTGGATTTTAGCTTGATTTTGGAAAGGAGTTGTCATTGATTTCTTCCTATTGTTTTTAAGCATTTTTGGCGTCTTCATATTAAGAGTTCTTGATTTTGGGAACTAGCTTTCTGGACAACCAAAAAGAGATAAAAATGAAGGAATTTTGGGAAATTTCACTTTTCTTTAGGAGATTTTGCATCTTAGAATTGGCATGCTTGTAGTGATTTGCATCAGGTGCACTTAAGCATTTAGTCATTTTCATAGTTTTTGTGAGTGTGAGTTTGTTATCTGAAAAGAAAAATACAATTTTTAATCTCGTAGAACCTGTGTAGAAGTTGATTTTCATTGAAAGACAAATAAATGCATTTGCATGTAGTTTGGTTTTTATTAATTTCTTTCTGCGTCAAAACATCATAAGTTTCATCTCCGTATCCCTTTGACTTAACATAACAGCCCATTAAAATAAGCAATTTAATTTAAAATCAACTAGCAAGTTTTCTAAGTGTCATACACCAATTAGCTAGGTTGTAGGGCCTTGGAATAGGTGAGTGGAGAGTTAACTCTCCAAGGCCGCTCAAACAAAACATAGAAGTTGATTAATCGAGCGAAATCCAACTCCGTTAGGTGGCCCGGGAAAGCTCTCCTCCAGAGAGTCAAGCGCGAGGGGAAGTGAAGGCTAAGAAGAGGGATACCCCCTCTCTGATTAGCTGAATCTGACCTCAAGACCGTTCTGCCCGGCTTCTGATACGGATTGGTGCCCATAGTTGCCACTCCTTAGGGTCCACACAGGTGATTGCGGGGGGTAATACCCGTGGTACCTGAGGCAGACGTCGCATCACTTTCAACAGTACTTCTGGTGGGTGCCCTTGCGAAGCTTGGGTGCTTGAGCCGGCAAAGGCTATCGTTTGGAGGTCGGCATGACTGTTTCTAATACCTTCGCTAGTATGCCTGGGCCATAATTATCCCAGACTGCTTTCGGGAGGTCCTATATTTCGCTTTCCTGTATTTTGGTGTCCGGTCCTCATCACCCGGAGTGGAAATACTTGAAGGCTGTTTGCTTGATTGTATCTCAGGGATTATTTTTTTAGTGAATTCTCTTTGCTCCTAGCTTGCCTAGCTTTACACTTTTTTGAGTCTAATTAAAATATATAAAATTGGCTGATCAAGCACCTCGTCTATCGAGGAGAATTCGGGGGTTATCTCCCAAGAGTCCAGAGCCTTCTTCGAGAAGGCGTAGGAGTGATTTAGTAGGTGGTTACCACCCTGTGGCGTCTGACACAGTGGAGAGAGATCCTCCACAAGGGTCTGAAGGTTTCATAGCTGATTCTGGTGTTGGTTATGAGAGGAGCATTCTGCTCACCTCGCGAGTATTATTTCCGCAGGAAGAAGATATACAGGTAGAGGAAGTGTTTGAACCCTTAGATTCACTTCCATCTCCTCTTCCTCCTGATTATCTGTTTGTTTTTCAATGCATCAGACCCGAGTTAGAGAGACCAGAAGATACTCCTTATTATACTTACCTTTCGATGGCCACAACTGGGAACACGGCTTCTGCTGTGAGTGCTGTAGGCATTCAGACTCTTGCTTCTGTTGAAGGAGGGGGCACTATTGCTATATCTTCGATTGCCTCTAGTGCTGCTGTGTTTGGCTCTGGTTTCACCCAAACACATGCTTCTCAATCTGGTCCCTTCTGTTTTGGAATGCCCACTAGTGGGATTCCTTCTTTTTCCTTTTCCGCTGTTGCAGCTAGATCTATACCCATGTCTTCCATGGCTAGTGGATCATATTCTTTTCAAGGGTTCCCCTTTGGAACTGGACACATTCTTAGTTCGAATCCTTCTTTAGGGTCCTTTCCATTTACTTTTCAGACCCAGAGTTTCAACCCTTGGTCTGGAGGTCAAAGTTCGACTACTTTCACAGGTTGGAACCCTGTATTCACTACAGCGGGGGCAGGGAATCAGTTTTACGTTGGTCACCAAGGGAATGATTCTTTCCCTTCATCGAGTGCTTATCAGACTTTTTCCCCTCTATCTAATGCCTGGAACCCCTATCAGGGGCTTTCCTCTTAATTTAATACTTTAGGGGGGGGAACTGGTCCGATATTTGGTAACTCGGCGTGGAGAGGAGGTTCTTCTCCTTTTGCTACGAGTTCTTTCTGGCAACCTAGTGCCTCATCAAATCCAGCGTATTCTTTTCAGAATGTTGGGAATTCATCCTATCAAGGATGGAATCCTTAGGCTCCGCCTCGTTTGCCTTTTCTGGCAACATTAAACTTGCCAGATCTATCGAAATTGACGAATGATCTGATTCGGTACAGTCCGAGGTGGCCTCCGGTCCCGACCAAACTACCTTCAGACATTCCAAAGTTTGAAGGGAAGAACCGAGAGGATCCGCGACCTACATCGGCCACTTTCTGTTTATGGTGTTCTTCTAACTCCCTGATCGATGATTCGATTAGGTTGAGATTGTTTCAACGCACCCTAATTGGAAACGCTACCAAATGGTATATTGAGCTAACTGGGGGCAGTTTTGCTACATTTGGAGAACTGGTTGTTACATTTCTAAACCATTTCTAGTTTCCAGTCCGATATGATGCCGGGACTGAACTCCTAGCTAATTTTAAACAGGACGACGCAACCCACATTTCTGACCATATTCAGGAATGGCAGAGAAGGAAGAGGCTTATTAAAGCTCATATTCCAGGTGAATTCCTTTTGGAATGGTTTCTGAAATCTCAGCCGACATTTAAAGATGTATCCGTTCTGGGTATTTGAGAGTGTGCTATTTTTAGGGCTCAAAGAAATTTCGGAACTGATATATTCTCAGTCTAGGGTCCTCCATAAATATCTGCCCAATGCTCCTTGCTCCAAATTAGATTTATCCAAAACTAAGCCTGGTCCTCATGGTGACGGACTGATTGGATCAATCAATAGTGGTGTAGCCAGCCTGCTTACTCAATTGTAGCAGTTTTCTTTGCAATCTGCTCCTTTTAGTCAGGCTGTGCCTGCTGAGTCATCACCTTCCCAATCTTTGTCCATAAATGTTGTCCAAGCTTCTAATCCCAAAGGAAATCAAAAATCCGAAGGGAAGAAGAAGGGACGAAATAATAAGAAAAAGGGCAAGAATGGGAAGGGTAATGCGAATAAAACCAACGAGAATGTTGGTGAGGGTCCAAAGGAGAAAAAGAAAGTGAAGTTTCCATGCAAGATGTGTGCTGGAGACCATCTTACACACCTTTGCCCTAAAATTCAGGATGCGCAGCGCCTGTTAGCTCAGCAGGGTTCTTCTAGTTCCCAGGCTGTGTTAACAAACCCTTTTCCCCAAGGGAACCACTACTGTTGGCGCGAATCAAAATCCCGGGGCTTCCTCTGGGGGCACCCAGGAAGGGGAAATTCCATCGAACATATTCATGATGAGTGCTCACATGGATCTCGCTACGAGATCCTGTGATTATGGCGGAGAAGAGTCTTCAAAAGCTAAGGATACTCCTGATGCTACTGAGCCGCTTCACATTACAAGGCCTACTGTTGAGTCTATGCCTTGGATGCCCAAAGCATCTACTAAGCGGTCGACGATTAATCCAAATGCAAGGCTGCCCAGAACTACTCTATTGTGGAAGATCTGGCGCAGAGTCCTTGTGCTATGTCGGCTTTAGAGGTGCTCCAGTCTTGTTCGGCTCAGCACAGTGCTTTGCTCACTGCGATTGGGGCTATTGATCCGAAAAATTCTCTTCTAATTACTTTTGATATGTCTAATTATAAGAAGAGACTCCCCCATCATATTTATTTTCATATCAAATCATCGTACCGGAAGTGTAACATCTTTCGGACAGTTGTTGATGAGGGTGCTTCCACATGTGTGATGTCTCTCACATGTTGGAAGACAATTGGATCTCCCAAAGTTGTTCCATCTACCACTCTTCTGACTGTGTTCGATGGTCATTCTCACAGGCCCCATGGTATTGTCCCAGCTTTGCCCATCTGTGTTGGGGGAAAAACTGTCAATATAGAGGTTGAGGTAGTGGATGCAAGCTTTGACTACAACCTTCTATTAGGGAGAAACTAGATTTATGAGATGGATGTCATAGCATCCTCATTATTTTGCATTATATGTTTCCCTCATGAAGGGAGGATCGTTACAATGGATCAACCGGGAGGATCAAGAGCAGTGGACCAACTGGACTGTCCTCCTGTAGACCCGAATGCGTCTACTGACTCAACTATTCCAAAGTTGGATAATACTAAGGCGCCTGTTGAGAATTTAGGGGTTGGAATGCATTCTTCCTTGATGGGTACTTTTGATATTCCACCTCCTACGGTGCATATAAATGCAATTTCATCGTCCAAGGCTCCTCTTCGAAGATAGTTCTTTAGAACTCATTATTTTTCGGCCCTTGGACCTTACCTTCCCCTACCACCACATTAGCAGAAGGTCAAGTGGGTGGAATGGCGTTTCCTATGTCTGTAGCTGAGATTGCTTATCAGTCTATTGTTGACTCTGCAGAGTCCATTCCAGCTCCTCTTTCTCCAGAATATTTGGATGGAGATGTGGCTCCGGCTTGGACGCTTAGTTCTTCTTCTGCCCAGGATTGCCTTGATGCCACTCTTCCATCCGAAGAGGCCATCCTGGAAGCTATGACTGCTATAGATAGACCGTGGGATGATTTGCATCATCGATCTTACTTTTTACCTGATTTGAGCGAAGTTGAAACGATTTTTCCAAGTCCTCTGTCCCCTGGTCCTGTTCGCCCAGTCCTGAACCCTTTAGCACTAACACAGGTATATGTTGAAGGGAACATGGTTGTGATTTCTCCAACTATCCCGGTGAACATTTCCAGGGATCCCAATGTTATTGAGAATGTCTTCATCTTGAGCTAATGTTCCCGTGAAGAGATTCAAATTTACACCGAGCTCTTTTAAAGAGTAGGACGCATTCACTTGGTCTTTATGATGAAATGCTCCGGTATAGATCCATCTAGTTGTCGGTGCGATGAGATCAAGACTTGATTTAAAACACTAAGCCTGGGGAGGAAAACGATCCCATTAACTTAGGGAAGGAAGAAATGGACAAGCCGAGGGTGGAGAAGCTGCCATATGGACGTTATTTCGTTCCTTTAACCGAATGGGTTTCAACCCTATTTCCCGTAGATAAAACAAGGAAAGATTCGAGTTTGTATTTTTTCAGAGACCCGAATAAAGCATGTCCTAAAGATAATTACTCCCACACCTATTTATCGATCGATCATTGATGAAAGCGTAATGAGATTTTCTCCTTCATGGATGGTTTCTCCGAGTTATAACGATTACTATCCATTGGATAGATCGCATAAGATCGCCTTTATTTGTACCCCTCGGGGCACATTTGCATACAAGAAGATGCCTTTTGGTCTTAAAAATGCTGGGGCTACGTTTCAGCGGGCCATGTCATATGCCTTCCACGGCATCAAAAATATTATCGAGGCGTATTTGGATGATTTAGCTGCTCATTCTCGAAAGAGGATGGATCATCCTGCTCACCTCCGGCAAATATTTGAACGATGTCGTTTCTATAGGATTAGGTTGAATCCGAACAAGTGCGTTTTCGCGGTTACATCCGGTCGGTTATTGGGATTCATTGTGTCTAGGGAAGGTATTAGGGTAGATCCCTTCAAGGTTGAGGCAATACTTCGGTTGCCTCCCCCGTCCTCTATTCGTCAACTTCAAAGTCTACATGGAAAGTCTAATTTTCTTCGGAGATTTATCATAAATTATGCTGAAGTTACCAAAGGATTTATGAGATTGTTGAAGAAGGGAGTTCCATTCTTTTGGGAGGACTTTGCTCAACGCTCATTTGATGCTTTGAAAAAAGCATTGACCTCTGCTCCTATATTGAGTCCACTTGACAGCGTTAGGATTTCGTATCCGGCGTAGCAGAACGTACTATTGGCATGGTTCGTTCGAGATGATGCTCTTGCAGAGCATGTTATATACTACCTTGGGCCGAGGATTGCAGACTCGAACTCCAAAGACACTCCGAGTCTAAAGAGGAGCTTAGCAACAGCTCAGATGTGTGGCCGACTCCTAAGATAATATTATTCTTACTTAAAACTGCAAGCTTTAAGCAAAGAATCAATCCATTCTTACTTGTCCTCAGTAGGCGAGTGATTGGGGGCAAATACAATAGATGGATTGTGATTTTGCAGGAATTTGATCTTGAGTTTATGTCTGCCAAGTCCAAGAAATCATTGGTTTTCGCGGAATTGATCTCTAAGTTGCCCTGTGGGGAAGAGATGATCTATGATGAATCCTTTCTGGATGAACATTTGTTTTTTATCTCTTCACAGGATCCTTGGTATGGAGATATCATTGTGTATCTTCAGACTGCGAAGTTTCCCTCTACTTTTTCGAAAGATGAGAGTCATAAGTTGCGTCACTTGGCCAAGAATTATTTGATTATTGGTGATGCTTTATACCGTCGAGGGGTTGATTCAATCTTGAGACGCTGCTTAACTCTCGAAGAAGCTGAGGCTGTGTTGAATGATTCCCACAGTGGAGCTTGTGGGGGTCATTTATCCGTTTGCTGTCACCAAAAGATTTTGCGTGTCAGTAATTTTACCATTTTCAAAGATTGTGGGCGGGAGCCTGGCCAAAAAGTGTCATCCGTGCTTGGTCGGCTATACTCGAAAAAATGCGCGCTCCATCCAAAATTTCACTTTTTCCAACATTATTGCTCATTCCTTTACAAAGTGGGGTATTGATTATACTACTTGTAACCCGCCTTCGGCTAAGGGTCACAAGTACATTATTGTAGCAGTAGACTACTTTACGAAATGGGTTGAGGCTATGCCTACTTTTTGGAATGATGGTGATACTGCAGCTCTTTTTCTTTTGAACTAGGTTATTGCTCATTTTGGTATTCCTAGAGAGATTGTCATTGATCATGGCAGTCATTTTCAAAATAGCATGATGACTGAGTTGGCTCTCAAATTGGGTTTCCGGCAGGAGCATTCATCTCTGTATTATCCTCAAGCCAATGGGCAAGTGGAAGCCGTGAATAAATCCTTAAAGACAATTCTTCATAGGACAATCGATAAAGCAAGATCCAACTAGCATATTATGCTATATCCTGCACTTTGGGCATATAGGACGTCAGTGAAAACTGCAACTGGCTTTACTCCGTTTCAGCTAGTGCACGGGTTGGAATCTGTATTTCCCATTGAATGCGAGATTCCTTCTCTTAAATTAGTTGTTGAACTTCTTCCTGACACTTCTAGTCTTGAAGAACGGCTCCTTCATCTGGAACATCTCGATGAGCAGCGTCGGGATGCCTCCACGATGATTGAAGCGCATAAAAACCGAGTTAAACTTCAGTATGATAAGGCAGTCAAACCTAGGGTTTTTTCGGAAGGTGACATTGTTTTGGTCTATGCCGAAGAAAAATATGCCCTGGGGGCAGGAAAGTTTAAATCTATGTGGTATGGCCCCTTCATCGTTAAAAACGTCCTTAAGAAAGGAGCATATACCTTGGTTGATTTCGAAGGAAACGAGTTGCCGGAGCCCCAAAATGGGCTCTATTTGAAGAAATATTATGCCTAGGCTTCGGCCTGGCATGTTGCTTTTGTATATAGTAGTTTTTCTTTGTACATATCTGGTGATTTTTGATGTTTGATGGGTTGGTGATGTTTTTGATCTGCTTTGGCAGGTTGTGTTGGATGTCATGAGTCATTTTGGTTTCGCCGATGGTGCTAGTAGACACACCCGGAACTTAGCTTCCGCGGCTTGGGTGCTTCATTATCCATCCAGTCAGCTGTTAGTATCAAGAGGGGTCTGCATTGGTCCTGCTTCCAATAATATAGCAGAATACACTGCAGTTGTTTATCTACTCTCGGAGGAAATATCTTTGGGTGTTGATTCGTTGGTATTTTTCTTGGACTCTCAGCTGGTGGTGTCGTAGTTGAACAATACTTATCGGGTTCGAGATCCATTTTTAATCTGGTTGTTCTTGAGGGTACGTTTGTTACAAAGATCATTTCAATTTTTAACTTTCATTCATATTCCTCGAGCTGACAATTGGCTAGCAGACTCATTAGCTAATCAAGCAATTGATTGGCATATTAATCATTCCATACAATAAAATTTAATCATCAAAAACATCATACATTTTGATACATTTATCACATCACATCAAACATCGCTGTATATATATCATCAGAGTGTTCAAAAAATTTACAAAATTTGGATCCATAAAGTCATACAAAAATTGGGCTTATGCCCGATCATGTTCAGTCTCAAAAATATATAGTCATTTGATACATCATATCTATCTACTCCTGAGGTCCCTGCCCAGAAGTCGTGTTCCTATAGAACATGATCGCGGTGGCAGCTCGGCGGAATAACCCTACCCAGTCTTGGGGCACTCCTACCACCCGTCTCTAGATGGCTTCCGGCAGATCTTCCACTACAGCCATAGGTACTTGGCAGGTTAATCCCTCCAAGTTCCTCTGTACAGCTTGGAGGGTCCTGTCTGAATCCACTGTATCCGCTTCGCCTCGGCGACGCTTGTGTCGTGGGAAACCCTCAGGTCGAACTGGTCCAATATCTGTATCATGATCATGTTTACATTTTAAGTCATTATGAATCCAATCAAAAACATGTTTGTTTTTCATTTTTTCATACATATTTGAAAAAATCCAAAAAAATATATAAGTCAAAAAATTGCAAACTTACCGACTGTGCCCCATGCCGTGCCTGGTGGAAGGAAAAGATCTGGATCACCACGAAAGTCCATCCCAACATAGGGATAGTCATCCACAACGATGATTTTTTCTCCCCACCAAAGGAAGAGCTCATCATCCCAAGTGGTCCGGGGAACTTCACTTCCCCCCAATCTCTTCATCATGTCTGCCCAGCGGGCAATTCTTGGGTCTCTCGGGCTGCTGATGGTAGAGATCACTCTGGGTCTTAATGATGGTATCTTCGCAAAGAAGAATGTCATCAAAATTGTACCGTATCCAAAATGTTTTGTCTTTTCTTGGTGGATAGAGGTCAATTTTTGCTTCATGTTCAGCAATAGGGCTGTGCACCAATCATATACATGAGTTAAGAATTCCACTGCTATGCTCATTTGCGTCCTGGACGCCTGGTGTAGGGAGGCAGATCCTGCCACTCTGCCAATGGTGAAAAGGAGGATTTTCATGTGCAAATCCCTTAAATCTTTGATTGCAATTTGAGTTCCCATTTGAGTTCCCACTTTCTTGGAACCCTCTACGCAGTACACGTGGACGTAATCTTCCACGGTTAGCCCGCCTAAGGGCTTCCCATGCAAGTCTACTGGTTCCCCCCTCTGGGAGAGTCCAGTGATAAAATATATGTCTTCCACTTCGATGCGTACAGGCATCTGATCTATAATGAAGCAGTCTTCTTCCGGTTCCCAATAGTTCACAAGAATTTCAAGAAACCGGACATTGCTCTTCATATTTGGCATTTTGAAAAACTTGAGAAATCCGCAATTCCGAAGAATATTTAGCGATGCTCGATCTCGCATGACTTTTTGATCAATTGCACTATGTTCACGCTCTCTCCATGATATATTCATCCTATCAAAATTCAATAAATCCTTCATTAGCTACGCACTTTTTCATTTGGGCCTGCGCATATGCGACTTTATTTGTGCACAGTCGCGTGTATACGCGACTTCATTGTTACCAACCCGCGTATGCGCAAACCCGTGATTGTTTGCAAGAGATTCTATGGTGAAAATTGCTAAATTTTAATTTATGAACAGACAAAATGAATAGCAAGGATGATTGATGAGCTTACCAGACAAATTCGGTGCGATTTGACGGTCGGTTGCTCCTGATTTGACGAAAGAAGTTTTTTGCACCAGAGCACTTTTTTCCAAATCAGCAATGTAACAATGAACCAAATATGAGGTAATTTGTCTATTTATGTCCAAAAAGTTGAAAATTTTCGGAAAAATTTACTATGCTTATTTTTTCAATTTATCTTAAGATGCATAACCCGGATGCTTGGAAGTGCCCAGTTTGGTATGTTTTTTAGGCACATTTTGACGATTTTTGAGATTTTTCCGGATTTTGATCCATGACTGCTGACTCGTCATGGCAGGTATATGATCTTCACTGGCATATAGGTTAGGGAAATCACTTTCTGTTGCATTTTGCATACTAGCCTCCATACTGATCACTTGCCATAGGGTCGATCCCATCAGGTCATGACTATTACACCCATTTCACTCGTCGATTATTTAATCATGACTTGATGGTATAGCCTTCCTTTACATGGGCTTCTTAGTTAGTTCCTCGCTATCACTTGTTGCCCATGCTGCGTTTTATGTAGGCTCGGGAGTCCTCTTTAGTCCCGCCATGAATTATGTGTTGAAGCTTCATTCTTCTTCTTCCTCACTATCATTTTTTCTGGCTATTACCCTAGAGGCTCCCTGGTGTTGTTGAGTTGTATTACTGCATTGCATATTGGCTACTTGTTTTATCCTGGCCTTTAGCCGACTTCATTTGGACTTGATGTTTAAGCCAACTTTTGACCTTATCTATCTGTACAAGTTAACCATTGCATGCACTTAGCTATCGTGACTTGACACCCTTTTACCCATGGATGGAACATTCCTCTGAGTATCGCTTACCAGTTTTCGCCACCTTGCATTGAGCATAGGATCATTCCAATCTCAGGAACTAGTGCATATGATTTTTGATACTCGTTCTATCCATTGTAACATAGCATTCTTTTATTCTTTTTCAGGCTTATTATATGAAAAAGAAAAAAAAATCAAATATAACAAAAAGAGCGGGAACGGGATGTATCTTCGTTGTTTTGATGGCAGTACAGAGTCAGTTTGTCGCCCTTGAACAAAGCACATATACTTATATATATTTCCTTGATTTGGGATGGTTTTAGTTTTGACCTAGGTTCAGCCTTTACCTTGTTTCACTTGTCAGTTCTCCCCTGGTCGGTTATCTCTTCCAATCATATGGAGAGTTTGTTCTGCCCCCTGCATAACAGACTTATACAGTGCCACTTTTTACTGCCATGGTCATCATGAGTCGTGCTTTTGTTCAAGGGAAGTCTAACCAGAGTCGGACATTCTGCAGTGTCTCTTGACTCATTATTCAGTCAGCCTTCCCGGTCTTGTCAGTATCTTGTTCTATCACATTAGATGTTTTGGTCTTCTGCTCGCGCTGGTTTGAGAAGGTCTCCATTGACTTCTTGCTGGCGGGTTTGTCTCTTATCGACTACGACACATTTCTCTGAGAGAAAACCTAGAGCCACACCCTAGCCCTATTTCCATCATTGATAGGTGACCTTGTGCTCAGCATTTGATCATCATTATGGGTCTTTGACTGAGTGGTTTCCCCTGTGTTCGATGTCAGCACACATTATCACACTTGGGATTCGTGCAATACCTTGATTTCCATTTGACCCTATCGGTGGATATCTCGCCTCTGTGTCAGCTTTCATTATTGGTTTGTTCAGAGGGTTTCTTCCATGCGCTAGCTTCATCTTGTGCATGTCGGAAACGTACTTCAGTTTTGGTTCCATCACTCTACTTCATCCGATTCCTTCCAAATCTTGATGTGGGATGCCTTAATGCCCTCCTTCCAGCAGATCTTTTCCCATAGACTCCGACTCATTGCTCTGGGAATAGGATCTAAAGTCTTTTTGTCAGTACCTTAGGGTTCGCAGTCATCAGTGGCAGACTCTTCACTATCGACAGTGGGGATTCATCATTGCCTCCTGATTGGTAGATTCTTTCAAGTGTTCGACTTCAACTTATTTATTCGCACTTGTTAGATTATACTGGGGCACCTTGACGCTCATTTTCATTATTGGTGGGTTGTCTTGCGTTGGTTAACGATATACATCATTGACCGGTAATCCAACGATTTCTCACATGGTCGACTTCAGCTCATTTATTCCCATTGTGTAGAATTGTGCCATAGTGATCGGTGAAGACCTCGGGTTGCATCCGCATTTCTCGGTTCACTTTTGACAGTCCATTCAGTTTCTGCCAGTGATGACGTTCACCCTTATATGTTGCAGTATCCGTACAGAAACATCCTATATGTTGGCTCCTGAGTTGCGTGATTGTACCGTTTGTTCCACCTCTTATGATTTGGTACTTGGAGATTCAGTTACTTATATGATCAGACATCCAGTTTCAGCATCATTGATCAGCTTTCTATATATGTGATACTTGGACATTGATTCAGACTTATACTTCTGGGCCATGCTCAGATGATTCATTGTGTACTTTCAGTTCAGCTATACTTGTATACATGTTGGATCTATTCATTACTTTCCATATGATGTATTTTTGACTGAGCATGGGTATGCCTGCCTCAGCATGAGTTGAATCTCTATTTTCTTTCATTGGTTTTTGGCAGGCTGAAATCTGGTGAAGTCCTCTCTTGTCCTTGCAAAGTTCTTTCTATGTGCATAATACATTTCGGCCATCATGTACCCCTTCTGACCTCATATATTAGGGGGCATATGTTATAGCATCATTTTTCACCTTCATATGATTCATGATTGCTTTTATGGCTTTGGGCACCCATTCCTATAGACTTGAACAAATTCACTAAAAAACAGTGTTAAAATTCCCATACGCGGGTATGCCCAGACTTTTCCGCGTGTATACACGAGTCCACATGTACTTTTCCACGTATGCCATTAAAACCATTAAAAAAATATATAAATTCCCTATTTTCGGACTGGGTTGATGGTTACTCCAGTAGTTCAACCACCCCAGTACGTGGCCAACTATTTCCAACTGACTGAAACTACTTTGAGGGACTATAAAAGCCCCTCATGTGCATGGCCTAAGGGAGAGAGAAATTTTATAGACATTATACTCTGTTGGAATCCCAGTTCAATTCTGATTCCCCGTGCCTCCTGAACTTTCCCAGATTTATACAAGAAACCCTTGTTTCCTGGAGATGTTCATCCATTTATATGCCATCTCGAGTGCACTAGTCTTGGAAGAATCTTAGCAAGGCAAGGGCGGGACGAATCCGGATGACGGTCTGCTCGAAGATAGTGGAAGGATTCAGGTGATCTCTCCACTTTTACTACTGTACATGCTATTCATAATAATGAAGAGCCGTCATGTTCCTGAACTTCTATGTTAGTATCTATTTGTATATGTGGAAAGATTGAATATTAAGTAGTTATTATCGTTTATATCATATTTCACATTGATTACACTAATTTTTAGGAGAATTATATGCTGTACAACTAGGTTTCCGTGCACGTTCTTTCTTGTTTTGCAGGTTGAAGAAGGAAGGTTGCTGGGGGTTTGAACCCCGCGGGATCTACATCGAACGTAGGACTACGGGTGAGTTCTGTTATCGTTGTTATCTAGTTTTTTGCATTCAAGTATGGTTGTGTGTGATTCCTTTTGAATGGCATGCCCTACTCTGTGGAGGTTTTGACCCAACAAACCTCTAGGGTGATTTTCCCCGAAACAGCGATCCCCGAATGCACGACCCGACCTGATCCCCACGAACACATGACCTGACTCACTCAAATTCCCTAACCAACCCATCTAAGTGCATGATCTAACCCAACCTACCCCAACGCATGAACTGACCCATGGGAGCGATTCTGAGAATCACCCCCCTGACAGGCAGCCTTACACCCATGAACGCACGAACCAAATTGACCTGCCTGAACGCACGACACAACTCGACCTGCCTGAATGCACAACCCAACCCAACCCGACCTGCCCGAATGCACGACTCGAAACAGGGTGGTCGATTCTAAGCTTCTACCCCTTGCTTGCCAAGGGGGGGGGGGGGGGGATTTTGAGAATCGCCACCTTGCCTGGTATGGGGAAAATTCGGAAAATTGACTCAAATTCTCATAATCACCCCCCACCCCCAGGTTGGATTGTGTGCTAAGATGGGTCATGTTCGATCAGGCACTCAGGCTCTTCAGGTCGTGTCGTGCATTCTTGCGGGTTGGATCATATGTTTGGGGTGTCCGATCGGGTCATGATTTGTGGTCATTTGGTTCGTGCATTTGAGTCAGGTCAGGTCGTGATTTCTGGTCATTCGGTTCGTGTGGGGCTTAGACAGGTGGCCCCCTATGGGTGTGCCCACCCAGAACACAGTGACACATACCCCAAACGCACGACCCAACCTGACCCACCCGAGCACACAACCTGACCCACCCAAGCGCATGAACTGACCTGACCTTACTCACCTGAGCGCATGAATTGACCCAACCCGCCCAAACGCATGACCCAGCCCAGGGGGGTCGATTCTCAGAGTCGACCCCTCTGCTAGGTAGGGGGCCAAGGGTCGGGTCGTGTTATGTGTTTGGGTGGGTTGGGTTGGGGGGGGGGGGGAGTTGGGCTGCCTGGTAAGGTTCGTGCACTTTTTAGCGAGTCAGGTCAAGTCATGTGCTGGAGCGAGTTGGGTCATGTGTTTGGGTAGGTCAGGTCGTACGTTTTGGGGGGGTCGAGTCGGGTCATGCATTTGGGGAGCGCTTTCCTAATCCCTACACAACCTGACCTACCCTGAACACATGACCTAACTCGATTGAGCGCATGACCTAACCCACTCAAACACACACAATGCCGCAGGCGGGCACACCCATAGGGAGGCACCCGCCCGATCCCCACAATACCCACCCAAACAAATCAACCACACTTCCTGGCAGCTTGACTTCCCTGAAAACATGACCCAACCCCCCCAAATTCACAACACAACCCGACCTTCGTGAATGCATGCCTCGACCCGACGCACCCGGATGCACAACCCGTTCCAGGGGGGCCGATTATGAGAATTGGCCCTGCTATTCTCAAAATTTCCCCCCTTCCATGCATGTCAATCCCCTCGAATGCACGACCTGACCCTCCTGAATGCACAACACAACCTCACCCACCCGAACACATGATGTACTCGCCCAAGTGCACAAAATGACCTGACCCACCCGAACGCACGACCCGACCTCATAATCAACCCCTTGTGAGGTAGCTCTAACCCCTTCAGATGCACAACCCAACTCGCTCAAGTGCATCTGAAATTACAAACTACAGCTGAAGAAAATGAGATGTGGAAACTCACGTGAAAATTAACAACACACACATCAAGTAGGTAATAGGTCCTCAAAAGTCTCTTCCAATTTCATTCACTAAAAAGTACATTGATCATATGAGAAAAATATTCTTAAACAAAAAACCTTTCCTTCATAGAGTTTTGTCATATATATACAAAAAACATGATACTGACATCTCCACAATAGGTGTGAATCTATTTTAAAAAGTTATTACAATCTCATACGAAAGATGAGGCTTATCTTTAAACTTTAATACAAAGTTTTATAGCATACATAAATTAGACAAAATGATGAATAGAAATTCGAAGTGGCTGAATGATGTGGCTATCTATTGGAAGACTTCTCCTCTGTTCTAGTGGAACCACCTCCACAGAAAGTGTAAACAACAATTGGAAATGACATGTGGTTGTTTTCCCCAAAAAGTGCAAAACATAACCCTGAAATATGAGAAGGAAGCTTTGGTCAATGACACCAGGAAGTAGATATTTATGTGGATAACAAATGCATGTAACTACTCTTTAGTAGCACCTCTTGAGATTTGAAGAAAACTACCCCCACTCCCTTCATCCAAAAACCTAGGAAACAATAGCTGCTTTTTTCAAAATTAGGTAGCAATAACCAAAAATTCTGCATATAGCTGTGTTTTTCACTTAGGCCAAAAATGTATGAGCTTCTCCTAAAAGATTTAGAAGTATTGAAGCAAATATCTTTAGAGACTCAGCTTTAGTGAGCTTCCTATCTCTTTTTACTCTATGTTTTTGTTTTTTAGCTCTGGCCTTCTTGGTGTCCTTATCTGTGCTTTTATCGATATTGATGACTTCATCCCTCAGCCTTGGGTTAGCAATAAAATTTCTATTCAATCTATGTTTGTTTTTTGGCCGAGTGTGAGGCCTCTTAATATATGGATTTGGGATATAGGAAACCCTCTTTATCTTTTGCATCATATCTCTGGACTGACCTTCTTCATATTTTGTCTCTGGAAAGTCTTCATCAGTGGTATCTTCTTCAAAGGTTGAATAAGAATGAATGGCATTCTTATCCTTTCTCCTTGTAGGTGTCTTGGGTGTGTGGGGTGTCTGGGGTGTCTTGAGGGAAGAGAATAACTGAGCAAGTGTCAGTTCCCTGACCTCTTCTTGTTCCTTTGCAACTGCTGGGGAGTGTTGAACTGGAATAGGCACTTGAACTGACACATGAATTGGCACCTCAACTCGAACTTGAACTGGTATTTCAATTGTCACTTCAGGACTAGTTTTCTCTTAAACATTCTCTCCTAAGGTCAACCTTCTTATGCCTTTGTATCTTGAGGAAGAAGCTATGTTCTTCTCACATGTAGACTTAACAATTTTCCTTTTCTTGAATTATAGAATACTCTATGATAAATTCTTCTATGGTATGAGATTCCTTTGGATTTTTCTTCTCATAAACTTTCTCTATAGGATGCACCATGGGTATAGGAGAGACAGTTTCAGTTCTAGCCCTCCTGGCTGAACTTCTAGTTTTCCTATTGGTTTATGGGGTAGACCGGGTTGGATGTGACCTTCTTGGAGTAGGAGTAGCACTATTTTTTTCATAATTATCTTGCTTCTTGGGCCTCCCTACCCTCCTCCAAGAGTTAATACTACCAAACCCCTCCTTTGTTAGGAACTTATCCCAGGTGTTCCTTTTCTTTTTGAGGTTGTAGAAAATCAATATTTTAATTAAACCCGTATGATATAGGTTGTGGAAAGTATATTTAGGGATTTTCTGCAACTTTAGGGGCATCTTGAGCAAGGATTTGTATAGAAAATAGGGCAAATTCATAGGATTATCACCTGAAATATGAGAAATAAATCTCATTTGGTAATGGCAGACAAAGGATAACCTACCCTCACATGTAATGTAGCATTTCATAGTGGTGATCACATGTTGATATTTAGCCATAAAACATGAAATATGTGGAGTAGGATTCCATTTGACATTGACATATTCAAGTTTAAGGAAGAGACTTGCTTCTGTGGGAAGCATTTTATTCTTGAAACAACGTTCTCCAATGGTAGAGGTTTGAGTATCTTGGGCTATGATCACTTCAGAGATCTTAAAAGTATTTCTCCCTAGCTTGACCTTTTCCCTATCAAAGATCTCGAAAAAATCCTGAGCTAAAGCCACATATTATTTAGAAAATTTTTGCAAAAACTTGTACCAGCTAGTTGACATAAATTGAGGCTTGGTCGTAGCATCAACAAACCTAATGTTTGTAGGCTTGGAAATGTTAACATTACCACCCTTTCCCATACTTTTCAACAACTAGGGTCCTTGTAAGCACACAACTGTTCAATCTAGATTCAAAACCCTACATGGAGCTCAACCTAGAGGAAAAACCCTACATGAAGCTTTTTTTTCCTACCTTGGAATGATAAACTGGTTACTGGAGGATGTGACTCCTGTTAGTTGTAACTTCCACAGAGAACCTCGGACTTTAGAACATTAAACTTAACTCTCTGAAATTGCACCTTTATCCATGGTATGGTTTAATGTCATGATTTGAAATCATTCAAATACGGCACCAAGTCACCCCATAACTCATAACACTCTACAACACTCCACAACAACATTTAATAATTGATACCTTGTACCATGATCTCCGCTTCAGTTTAGTAGGGTTGCTACATGTTAGCTGCATTAATTATATAACCACTCATATATAACAATTCTCCTAAGTAAAAAAAAAAATGATTAATCTTGTTAAAAATAGTAATCATGCTTATAACATAGGAGGTCTTCAATCATCTACAAATAGGAATGATCTTTACTCTGAAAACCTTATTTGCAGCTCCCTCTGCCTAAGAAATAGTTTCCTTTACCTTTGTATTGCATATAACCAAATTTCGGCGAAATACCTGCACTTTTCATTGTATTACCAATGGAAACAAGTTCTTGGAGAAATAGCAGCTCTTTTCACTCTGTTAATGATGCGGCCTTCAATTTGGAGAAATAGCTGCCCTTCATTATATCACTGTGTTAACAATGAAATTTAAACAGAGGTAGCTACTATCCCGGAAAGGGAAACAATATTTTTATTACCAAAATGACCAATAGCCTTCGACACTAACCTAAGTTAAAACAATGGTTTTAACTTCCTTTATGAACCTAAGACACTAATACCACATATAAACATAAAATTATTTTGATTTTGAGACTCTTTTTTGACCTTTATAGAAAATGACTCAAACTTCGACATAGGCTAGGACATAAGAAAATTTTGAAAACAGTGATACAATGGCAGTCAGGCTATTAACACTTTCAGTGCTAACAGTGGCTCCTATTAGGGATGAAGTCCTCCCCGTGAGGCTTCAAGGACTGTAGACTCAGTGCCTTAAAACTTTCAAAATTCAGAAGACTTCTAGAAATTATGACTAGGACTAACCTTTGACTGATTGGAATAAATACTGATCATATTTACAAAAAAAAGTATAATTGGGCATGGAGTTTTATTAACGCATCACCCTGATATTTACAATGGAACGACTAATTAACTTATTAAAAAATAAAATATTAAGAAAATGACCATTAATTGTACCTCCAGTCAGCTGATTATCATCTAGATGCTTGAGAAAAAAATTATTCTTTTCCAAACTCGAGCAATTCTCAATGGCCCGAAGCACAAATTGTTGAACTTACCATGTTTTCCATGGTCTTCCCTCCCGACATCCTAGTGCATCACCAAATCATTCTCCTGAAATAATTTTTGCTTTGCTCTTTTGTCAAAAACAGATTTGACTTAAGCCTGATATTTCTGCACTTTTTCCATCAGTGATTCTCTGATTTGATGTGTTTATATTATCTGCAACTTTCCCCTTTGAATTGGATTTTCATCATCAACTTCATCTTGCAGAAAATTCATAAAAGGAAGGGCTAATTTCAAAGGCATTACAACATCGATACCATATACAAGCTAAAAGGGATACATTCCAATTGATCTTTTACCACTTACCCTATCTGCCCAAAGAGCATACACTAGCTGAGTGTCCCGTTTTCTCTTTTTTTCAGGCATCATTTTCTTAGTGATTCTAACCAAAATTTTATTGGATGACTTAGCTAATCAATTACCTTGAGGTTAATAAGGTGTGGAATGAGTCAATTCAATACCATATTGCTGAGAGAGTTAGCTATGCATCTTAGTAGACTTGAAAGCCATTGCATTATCAGTCACTAATTTCTGTGGACAACCAAATCTAGACATAATGTTTTCCAACAGAAATTTGATTATTACCGTATCAGTAGCATTCTTAGTTGGAACAACTTCAATCCACTTAGTGAAATAGTCCGTAGTTATAAGAATCCATGTATGCTATCCCAATGAAGGCGGATGGATTTCACCAATAAAGTCTAGCCCCCACTGCTAGAAAGGAACATCTGCTGAAATAGGAATAAGATGTAATGGAAGAAACTTCTGTCTACCAACAAACTTTTGACATTTGACAGAAGTCTTGACAACGACAAAAACATCGGGGAAAAGAGTTGGCTAGTAATAACCATCCCTTAAGATTTTGTTTTCATTATATTTCCAATACAGATGTCCTCCACACACTTCTGGATGTATCTCTGTCATAATATCCTGTGACTCAGCTTCATTTACACATCTTAATAAGACTCCCATAGGGTCTTTCCAATAAAGATGGTCTTCCAAAACACAATACTTAAAAACCTTTAATTTAAAAGCTCTCCTTTTGTACTTCTCCATTTCAAGAGGATAGTTAAAATTTAACAAATAATATACTATATCCTTATACCAATCTGAATGAAATATTTCAGGATAATCAGATATACCTTCTCCATATTTTTCCTCGGCTACCTTCATATTCAAATTTAGAGATTTGCAATTAGATTCAACCATCAAGCAAGCCAAGCCTTGTTCTTTTATCAATTTAGTAGGTTTGATTTCTATATCAAATTCCAGAATATTGTTCAGCCATCTTCCCCTTCTACCATCTGTGTCTGGCTATAGCAATACATCTTTGACAGTGATATTTGGCACAAAAGCAACAATTTTCGAATATAACACATAAAATCGAGAATACTTTAAGGCCTTAACTAATTCATATGCTTATTTTTTTGTCAAGTTGTACTTTAATTCAAAATCTCTTAAAGAATCACTGAAAAATGAAATGGGATGTTCTAAACCTTCTTTGTTATTTTGTAACAAGACAATTGCAATTGTTTCTTTTGAAGCATATGAAAAAATCAGAAAATCTTTTTGAAAATCAGGACTAATTAAAACCAGAGCTTCAATCAAAGCAGACTTGATTGCTGATTTTTTTTCTTCATCTCGCCACTTGAATTCTACATCCTTCTTCAGCAAGACATTTATATGTTTGATCAGCTCTGCAAAGTTAGGAAAAAATTTCCTTAGAAAATTAATTTTCCCCAAAAATGACAGCAATTTTTTTTTATTCCTTGGAAAATAAATCTTCTGAATAACCTTAACTCTTGCTGGATCAATGCATATACAACTTTCTGTCACAATATGTCCCAATAATTTTCGTTCTTGAACAGAAAAGGATGACTTCTTTGGGTTCAAGGACAAACCAAATTTTCTGCATTTGTCAAAAACTTGTTTCAAATGGTTCAAATGATCTTCGTCAGATTTGAATAGACTGTAATGTCATCCAAGTAAATGACTACAAATCTGTCTTTTTCTCCTGCAAAGGAAATATCCATTACTCGCTGAAATGTTGCACATGCATTCAATAAACCAAATGCCATTTTTTTGTACATGAATGTCCCCTAGGGTGTAGTAAATGTTGTCTTTTCTTTGTCTTGTCTATCAACTGAAATCTGATTATAGCCTAAAAATCCATTTGTATATTGTTATTATTATTAGTTATTGGTATAGTTTTTATTTTTGTTTACCATAAAATAATTGAAGAAGCAAACAACAAGAGAATGATTAAAAAGGGAAGGCGACACAAAATCCTTTTCCACAGGGTTTAACTTAGAGAGAAGATCTTCAAATTCCCGCATGTCACGGTTGATGTCCCGTGAAGCAACAACATTTCCAATCCCCAATCCTTCCTTCTTGTGCGAGGTAGCACCATACCACTTACAATGCCTGAGACATGACCACACCCCAGGACAATTTCAGCCACTACTTTCTATGCGCTTCCATAAATTTGATCACAGAGGGTGGCCTTGTAAGCAACGCCACCCAATGATTTTCAAGGAATCATTTTCCCCATGAGTACAAGGGGGGACTAATGAACTTGTTTTTCCTTGAAAAGGAAGAAGAAGAGGCCAGAGGCGCAAGTTGAAGCTCTCCATTCTACAGCTCGCTAATATCAGTTTAGGATAATATCTCCAATGAGCTAGGAAACTACACCACTGTACCACTGACCTAGGAAACTACACCATTATACTATGGTTGCACTTCGGCAATCATTTCGAGCAGAAGCTCGGGGAACAGGGAATGGGGAAGGTTCGTGGAACCTTCCTGAATCGAACGTGTGAGATTGAATTGTAGTTGTGAAAATACCTCCTTCCCACTAAAATTTCCTATTGATTGGAAAACCTATTCCTCCAAGAAATGAGAACCCTACCCTATTTACCACAACTAGATCCTTCTCAAGAGTGACGACGAATCTGAACAATGTTTTCATGAAGAAGCTCACCATATACAACGCCTTCGACGTAAATAATGCACTACCAATTCAACCATAGTATCAATTATTAAATAATTCCCATACACTACCAAATAACACAAATTAGCACAAAAGTTTTCATCATTATTAGAAAACTCGTGACCTAACCTTATGTTTTGGTATTTTTATGGTCATGATTCTTGTTTTAGTCTTTATTGTTTTCTTCTTATTTTCTAATGAATTTTAGTTATAACAAGGCAGTTAAATAGGCATTAAAATAAGTTGAATTTTCCTTGTACATTATGATACTGTAGCATCTAAATTCATAAATTTTTCTTTGCAGAGGTGACTTTTTGGTTGTGCACACGTGAAAGGAAGGCTAATTTTTTAGGAGTGTCTACCTAAAAGCTATTCTATGATAAGACATTGCATTTTTTGACCGTGAGACATGAACATGAGAGGTTACTTAAAGGATATCATGAGACACCATACTAATTCAAGAGGCTATGGGTGGAAATGTGAGTCAATAAATACTATTAAAAAACAATCCTTTAAGTAAATCCAATGCATCTTGGGTAATACTACACAAGATTTAGAATTAAAATGTCCATTGGTAATGAAAACAATAGACCAGATACACATTTACAATCAAAATACATTTCTCCAGCTAGCAATCCATTATGTTTTTCATCTCATAAATTACATTAGACACCTCTTTGGAATAGGAACATGAACATTTGGCAAATGTAGGCCAACAAACCTACTTGTTGAGGTGCATCAATGAAACTACTTTTTCCTTTGCTAAATAAATTACAGCCCTACCAAACTTCTTGCTTAGGTGCATCAATAAAATTGTTTTTCTTTTCTCTGGTAAATCAATAACATTTCTTGTACTACAGTCAAGGCTCCAAATATCAAACATTAAAGCGCTAGAAAAAAATCTATACTTTGGGCCTATTTTAGTTCATTCTTGGGTCTCATATGGTAAAAAATGAGATTAAAGCATTTTCTAGATACAATCACTCTAAGTAAAGATTTATATACAAGCTCATATTTACCACAGAGTCGGGGGGTCATTTAAAATTCGAATACAATATTGCCATTTTGAAAAGTAGATCTTGTGACAGTTTTCCAAATCAATAACACTGATTTACGTCTATCATCTGGTTTCTTATACACTAAAAAACAAGCAAAACACAACTTAATTTAGAAAACCTAAAAACATTTTCACTTTGCTTTCTGTAAAAGGAATAAGGGAGGTAACATCCTTTAAACCTGCGCATCTGGAGATTCAACTTGCCTGCTGTGGTGTTATCTCTTTGACCATATCCCAGATGTGATCAGTGTTTGAAGGGCTCCCATGCACCTGAGAATCAATATTCTTAATGCCATGCCCTATCTTGTACTGTGCAATCAATCTTCCTAATTTGTACCTTATTTCACTTCTTTCCACCTTAGTCCAATTGGAGGTCAAGGGTTTTTCTCCCCAGTCTGCATCTAATGCAATATTCACTAGTTCGTCAGTAACTTTGTTTCCTTTTCTTTGGATATGGTGAAGCTAATGTTTGTGGAGCTCCTAATATGTGTCACATCCTCTAGAAGCATGTTAAACTTCAATATTTAGTTAAGAGGTCTTCACAGGAAGTTAATAGAACCCACTAAATTAAATTGATCTTGATATATGAATGATGAATCCCCCCCTTCCATGATTCGGTGGTCAATCCCCATAGCTAAATAATAGTGTATCTCTTGCTTGAGGGGAAGCAACTATGCCAGATTATTGGTGCTCATGTCTGTGTTCCAAACATAAAGAAACATTAAATTTCCTTCCTGTTATTGCAGACACCTCTGCAAGTTCTATGCCTTCTCTGCTACTAGAATTTCTCCTTGAAGAACCAACAAAATTAAGTTTTAGAGTAGGAGGGTTTGCAGGTTGCCACATCCACTTTCCCAAGCTACTCAGTAGTTCCAGGATTGAAATTCTCTAATCCACCAGTTTCTAATTTCCTGCACATGACATCTGTAAATTATCTTTGGTAGAGGATTTGAATTATATCCCCTCTTTGATGGTTTTAACAAATCTGTTAGAGATAATCAATGAGATTGTAGGCTATATTTTTTGCATGTACATTCATCATCTTGTATTTTTCATTCCATTACCATACTCCTGCTATAGACCAATCAACTTATGGCGAATGAGTATTCCTCCACAAAAAAATTCCATTCTAATTGATGAATTATAAACAATTTAATCACCAACTGCATTGATGTAAAGAGAGCAACTAAATTATTACGTGGGGATTAATATTCACCATCTGAATATATTTTATAAATTTTCTTTTGTTATAATCTTGATAATCATAGTTAAGATAAGATATTTTATAAATGATTTTAATTATCAACTTAACGACCATAGTGAAGATAAAATCTAGACTTTTAGTGCAAATGTTAGTCCACATAGGTATGATGGATTCTAGAAAATATATTTTCTCATTTTTAACATATCAAAATCAGCCCATGAGGTGTAGACAAAAAAATCATTTTTTTGGCTTGAGAAGCGTGTTCCTGAAAGTAGGTTACAACATCAATAAGATTCAGTTGGTTTGGGTGGGGTTTAATCCAGGTTAGGTCACAAGTTCAAATTCTATGGGGAGGGATTGAGCATGGAAGTCACTTTACAGGAATTAAACCTGTTGAACTCGGAAACAATATTGAAGAAAGAAATACAAATTTATAACTGAATGAAACCGAAATATAAATACACAGAATTTGCGTGGTAAAACCTTGATAGGGTGTCAAGGAAACCTCCATGAGGCAAGGGATTGGAAACTATATTAATCAACAAATTATTCTCCTCACTGACAAGCCTCTCAGGCCATCAAATTTAACTTGAGCTATTTCTTTATTCTAACTTCATTTCGTTACTCAACCAATTTACGGGTAATAAGTAATTTTCCCAAAATTACATTATTTACATTTTTTTTCATATTTTTAACAAGCTCCACCTTGACGTCAATTTTCCTAATCCCTTAACCATGCCCATTCATCATCTCTTCTGCAAGCCAAGAGAAGCAAGACACCATCTCAGCTTCTCTACTGTAACTAGCTTCGTGAATATATCTGAATGATTCTCCTATGTACGGACCTTCTTGAGAACCACTTTTCTTCCTTCGATTACATGTCTCACAAAGTGATACCTCACATCGATGTGCTTGGTCTTGCTGTGATACGCTGGATTTGTAGCCAAATGAATAGCACTCTGATTGTAACAGAATACATTCACTTTCTCCTGTGTCCTTCCAATCTCATCAAGTAGACATTTTAACCATATTGCCCCTTTATAGGCATCTGAAGCAGCTATATACTCTGCTTCAGTAGTTGACAAAGCAACTGCCTCTTGAAGCTTTGACATCCAACTGATTGCTCCACTTGCAAGAGTAAACACATAACTTGTAGCAGATCTCCTTTTGTCCAAATCACCTGCATAATCAACATCCACATATCCACAAACTAAAACTTCATGACCATCAAAGCTAATGCAATGGTCACTTGTGCCTCTTAAATACCAAAGCACCCATTTCAGTGCTCGCCAATGTTCTTCTCCTAGATTTTCCATGAACCTACAGACAACTCCAACTGCATGTGAAATGTTAGGTCTTGTAGATACCATCGCATACATTAAGTTTCCAACCGCATTTGCATATGGTACATGAGACATATACTTCTTTTATTCATTAGTTCTAGAACTTAAATCCAAAGAAAGCTTAAAATGGGAAGCTAATGGAACATTAACATGTTTCACATTGTTCATACTGAACTTTTCAAGTACTTTCTCCACATACTTCTGTTGTGATAACCAAATCTTACCATTCTTCTTGTCTGTGTGTCTCTCCATGCCTAAGATATGTTTTGCTACTCCAAGATCCTTCATATCAAACGTCCCAGAGAGCTGAGCCTTTAACCTATTGATTTCTTCCATGATTTTTCTTGCAATAACCATATCGTCAACATACAACACCAAGATAATGAATATGCCATTGAAACTTTTGAAGTATACACAATGATCATACTCATTTCTAATAAAATTCTGGCTCACCATGAAGGAATAAAACTTCTTGTACCATTTCCTAGGCGATTGCCTGAGGCCATATAATGATTTCCTAAGCTTACAAACTAATCTTCTGTTGCGACCTTGTACAAAACCTTCTGGCTGATCCATATATATCTCTTCATCCAAATCACCATGAATAAAGGTTGTTTTAACATCTAACTATTCTAAGTCAAGGTCAAGTAATTCAGTTAGTGCTAACACAATACGAATAGAAACAAGTTTAACGACTGGTGAAAAAATATCATGAAAATCAATACCTTCAACCTGAGAATATCCTTTTGCAACCAGCCTCGCCTTATATCTCTCAATACTTCCTTCAACTTTTCTCTTCAATTTGAAGACCCATTTGCACCCAACAACACTTCTCCCTTCATGAAGTTCTACAAGATCCCAGGTATTATTATTGGCTAAGGAATCCATTTCTTCTTCCATAGCCTTTTTCCATATCTTTCTATCTACATCATCTACTACTTCTTGATAACAAGAAGGTTCCCCATCTTCAGTAATAAATGAATAAGATAAAGCAGAGTGATCATACCCTTTTGGTGTTTTTCTTTCCCTTGTAGACCTTCTTAGAGTGACTGGTTGCTGAATTGGTTTTGGAATTTCTCCAGTTTCCTTTGCTTCTCCACCTTTTTCATTAGAAGTCTCTCCTTCCTTTCGCCTTTCTGGAAAGGTTTATTCTCCAATTGAATCTATTGATTTGGCGATACCTGCTCCTGTTCAAATTTTCCAACATCTGGTTTTAGAAGAGAAGATTCATCAAATGTTACATCTCTACTAACGACTATCTTCCGTGAAGAAGGATCCCACAGCCTATGTCCTTTCACTGCATAATCATATCCAACAAAGACACAACATTTCGATTTTGGATCTAACTTTGAACGTTGATTTCTAGGAATAAGAGCATAGGCATCACAACCAAAAATTTTCAATGCGAATAATCATAGACTGACCCGACCAAACTTCTTCAAAAATTTTACAGTTTATTGCAACCGAAGGTGATCTGTTAACTAAATAACAAGCAGTAGATACTGCTTCTGCCCACAACTCCTTTTATAGGTTAGCATTACTGATCATGCTTCTGGCTCTTTCCATAAGATTCTGATTCATCCGTTCAGCAACACCATTTTGCTAAGGAGTATAAACATCAGTTTTATGTCTAGCAATCCCTTCATCCTTACAAAATTGTTCAAATTCTAAAGAAGTAAATTCACCGCCATTATCAGTTCTTAAACATTTAATTGATTTTCTTGCTTTCTTTTCCACCATTGTTTTAAATTGTTTAAAAACATTAAATACATTAGCTTTCTTTTTCAGCATATAGACCCAAACTTTCTGGGAGAAATCATCAATAAATGTTAAGAAATATAATGCACCTCCATACGACACAGTAGGAGATGGTCCCCACATATCAGAATGAATGTATTCTAAAATCTGTTTACTATTATGATTTCCAGTCTTGAACCTTTGTTTACAATTTCTTCTAAACACACAATATTTACAAAAAATCAACTTCAAGGATTTCAAATCAGGAAGTAATTGCGGTTCATCAGTACCTGAAGACCTTTCTCGCTCATGTGACCCAAATGATAATGCTATAGACCAGAACCTTCTTCTGCTTTTTCTGATATGATCGCTGCTTCACTAACTTGAGTGCTTCCTTTGAGTCTGTACATATTTCTGACCTTCTCAGCCTTCAAAACAACCAAGGCTCCTTTTGAGACTTTCAACACTCTATTATGACCCGTAAATTTATACCCATTCGAATCCAAAACTCCCAAGGAAATCAAGTTTTTCTTTAGTTCAGGTACATGTCTAACATCAAATAATGTTTTAACTGTATCATCATACATTTTAATTTTTACATTACCAATCCCAACAGTCTGACAAGATGCATTATTTCCCATGAATACAGAACTACCATTTACAGTTTCATATGACGTAAAACAACTTTGGTGTGGACTCATATGATGAGAAGAACCAAAGTCTAATAGCCATTAGCATCTTGAGAGATATTACAAACAGGGAGAGCTTCAGCAATTAAAACCTCATCAACCATACCTAAATCAACCTGATTTGCTTCCTTGTTATGGTTTTCCAACTCCTTCTGTTTCCAACAATCTTTCTTGAAGTGTCCAAGTTTGTTGTAGTACCAACACTTAGATTTACACTTCTTGCCGCCCTTTGACTTCGATCTGGAAGAACCTCTTGCTTTCTCCCCTCTTTCCTTTGACCGACCTCTGGCAACCATGGCTTTTGGTGCAAATGTCTCAATATTTGATTTCCTTCGTACTTCTTCAGATAAGAGAGCACTCACAATAGATTCAAATTTTAATTAATCAACAATGCTCAAACTGATTGAAGTTACGAAGTGGTCCCATGACTTGGGTAGAGAAAAAAACAAGGTTATTGCCTTGTCTTCTTCCTGCATTTTAACTTCCATATCTGACAACTAGAAAATAAGCGTATTAAAAATATTTATATGTTCTGCAATTTTTGTACCCTTATTCATCCGAAGACTATACAATTGTCTTTTTAAATTAATTATATTTGTCAATGATTTTGTCATATATAAGGTTTCCAATTTTTTCCCATAACCCTTCAACTGTACTTTCTTCAACAATATTAAAGAGAACTTCATCTGCTAAACATAACCGAATGGTACTGAGGGCTCACGCATCCAAGTCTTGCCAGTCTGAATCTGTCATGTTTGTTGGTTTTTTCTTTACCTCGTCTAATGCTTTGTGCAACCCTTATTGCACCAACAAATTCTTAACCTTTAGTTTCCACAATGAGAAATTGTTATTCTCGGTGAATTTATCCACCTCGAACTTTGCATTTGTCATTTTGGCCATTTCTACCTACTAATCTTTCTACTCTTGATTCCTCATTTTCCCTTCTCTCTTAAATTTCCAACTTGGGTTTCAAGAAAAAATTATTGTTTCCCTTTTTTTTGAGCTAGGGTTTATTTCTGGTTTTCAAATTTTCATAATTTCTTTCTTGTTATAAAATTTCCAGAATTTTATTTTCTGCTATGGTTTTTAAAAAAAAATCTATTTTTTCTCCCTCTCAAACTAAATCAAATTTTCAGAAATCTGAGCCAATTTATTTTTCACAAAAAAAAAAATTCTTCTATCAATCTATTCCCTCTATCAAACTGTTCTGTCTTAAAAATATATATTTTTGAACCTTAATTTTTGAAGGTAACTGAATCCTCCATTCATAAAATAATCCCTCTATCAAACTACTCTGTCTTTAAAATATATATTTTTGAACCTTAATTTTTGAAGGTGACTGAATCCTCCATTCATAAAATAATCCCTCTATCAAATTGTTCTGTCTTAAAAATATATATTTTTGAACCTTAATTTTTGAAGGTAACATAATCCTCCATTCATAAAATAAAATACCTTTCTCTGGGTAGTTGATTTTAGTTCTAGTTTTTATTTCTATAGCGTTCTCCCTCAACGGCCTCAATTTTTCTCTTTCAATGAAAACTGCTCTTCCCTCTACAATAGATCTTCCCTCTGCAGCAATTGAAACTTCTCTTTCGTCTGCAACGGATCTTCCCTCTGCGCGTTCGATTTTTCAGTCCAACCACAGTGTTAATACCAAGGCTCTTCTCCAACGTAAGCTCCAAAAAAAAACGGGAGCTTGAACCTTCAATACAGCGGGCAGAACAACTCTTGGCAGCCAGATCCTCACTCGGGTAGAACGACTTTTTTTTTTAATCCGCAGGCAGCAACTCCACTAGGCTTCGATCAGGATTTGATATCACTTGTTGAACTCAGAAACAAGATTGAAGAAAGAAATACAAATTTATAACTGAATGAAACTGAAAGATAAATACACATAAGTAAATACACAGAATTTACGTGGTAAAACCTTGACAGGGTGTCAAGGTAACCTCCATAGGGAAAGGGATTGGAAACTCTATTAATCAACAAATGATTTTCCTCACTGACAAGCCTCTCGAGCCATCCAATTTAACTTGAGCTATTTCGTTATTTTAACTTCATTTAGTTACTCAACCAATTTATGGGTAATAAGTAATTTGCCCAGAATTACATTATTTACATTTGTTGTCATATTTTTAACAAAACCTTGGTGATATGCATTAGAGTCCTCTAAACCTTGGTGATATGCATTAGAGGGATTGAGGATGGAAGTCACTTTGGAAGAATTAAACTTCCCAAGGAACATGCCTATCATAATCTCGAGGATTGGTGATATGCATTAGAGGGCATTGAGGATGAAAGTCAGTTTGGAAGAATTAAACTTCCTAAAAAACATGCCTATCATAATCCTGGAGATAAAAATATGATTGTGGGGAGGGGATTGGTCTTTCTCCATCCAATATATATATATAGTTTGATAGTGTCATTTTTGTGAGTTAGAATAATAGAATGGAACCATTCTCTGAATATTTTTTTCCAACTTGATGAATGCGAGCACAATAATGTTCGGTTCAGCGAAATACCTATAGTTTTTGTGAAATATTTTTGGCAGGAAATTTTCCCATTGCAGATAATTTCACTCCTAGTCTTCACCACACATATCTCAAGGTGTGTTGATATACATGTAAGGAAAGCCCGGCCAAATCAAAACACTAAGCAACCACGGCCCGCCTCTCTTCCGAATCCAAATGTCGCACAACGCTCCTCTTATTCCTCGGTCTCTTGATAGTTATTCTTTCATGCAATGCCATCTCTTATGCAGGAAAACTCCTCCTTCAAATAAAAGAGACGGATTAGAGTTACAAACATAATGTTTTGATCAATTGGAATTTATCAGATGAAAATCCGTTTGGTTGGAATGGATTATTTTGTAACAATGGATTCAATGTCATTACTAAAGTTAATCTCTCCAACGCTTCCTACTCCAACGCTTCCATTGTAGGAACGTTAACTCCTACTATATGTGGTCTTGACAGACTTGATACTGCAATCGAACGATTTCCAAGGTCCATTTCCCGATGGATTGTTGGCTTGCAAGCATTTGCAGACATTGTATTTGTCTTATAAAATGTTCGTTGGAATATTTCCTCATAACATCTCTGCACTGGGTGAGTTTAGGCATTTGAATTTGGGGTCTAACTACTTTTTCTGGAGATATTCCTCTAGAGACATTGTGGCTCCATAGTAATATACTGATTGGTTCAATTCCTGCTTTTCTCAGTAATGTGACAAAGATGGAGAGCTTGGATTTCTCTAAGAATCGTCTATCGAGCAACATTCGACCATGTTTGACCAGTTGTCTGGAGATAGCAAAACTATATCTCTGGGAAAACCAGTTGTATGGACAAATCCCGCATAATATTGACGGGCTAAGGAGCATACAATATTTGGACTTTTCAACTAATCAGCTGAATGGTTCTATTGCTAAAACAATTGTAAATCTGACGCATTTGGAAACGTTGTATTCGTGGGAGAACAACCTCACAGGGGTCGTCCCTGCCCAGCTAGGAACGCTTGTTAGGAATGCTTGTTAAGCTGAGAGGCTTGGATCTCGCCAGTAATATGTTTATTGGGTAGCTGCCACAGAATTTGGGTACACACTCTAATCTTTGGCTCGTTGATGTTTCAGAGAACAATTTTAGTAGCCCTTTGCCTAGAAATATGTACAAGGGAAGGATTCGGTGTGCGTTGGTTATATTTTCAAACAAGCTCAATGGGAGCTTGCAGTTCTTAGACTCCTGCAACAGTCTGCAATACGCACAACTCTATGAAAACCAGCTAAGTGGTTAGATTACTCTGACATTATGGAGCTCTCAAAATCTTATCGAATTGAAGCTTTGTAGTAATATGTTTGAAGGCCAGATTCCTGAAGAAATTTGCAGGGCAAAGGAGCTTAGAGATATCCAACAATTTGCTCAGCGGAATCACTCCTTCACAGATTGGACATCTCAGGAAACTCGTTAACTTTAGTTCAAGCAATAAACGACTCTAGGACCTCTTCCTGATGAACTTGCAGGTTTTTATTCAATCACTAGCCTCCATCTTGATCACAATTTATTGTCTGGGAAAATTCCTAAAGATATAATGTCATTGGCAGTTCTCTCTCCGCTGAATCTTGCCAACAACCAGTTGACAGGAGAAATTCCTGCATGGTTACGTTCCATGTGAATTTTTAACTCTCTAGACATGTTAAACAATCTACTGGAGGGGGTATTCCTCTTCAATTTGGGAATCTGAGGTTGACCCTTTTCAACGTATCTGGTACAATTCCTTCTACTTTCTAGGTTTGGGATTTTAAATATTGTTTTCTCGGCGATCCCAATCTTGGGGTGATCCAACTTTGCTTAGGGCACGATCATGTTCTCCAAAGAAAGGACATACATTATTACTGGTAATTTTAGTCCCAATAGTAGCAATTGTATTGCTTTCATGTTAGATTTATGTTGTTTGTTTCGGTACCCATACCAAACTTACCAATTTATTTATGATCAAACCAAGCAACTCCATGCCTTGGTAAATGACATATTTTAACTTTATGGGCGAGTCAAAAATTAAGTGACAAATGTAAATGTGCTTGGAGTGGGAGGGAATAAAATTGATAAAAAGGTAACAAGGTTGTTGTGAGATGATGCTCTAATTCTTGTAATACTTCAAGTATTTAGCACGCCTTGATGTTGAAATATTTTCTAGGTTTTGACTGAGAATACCCAATTTGAAAGTCCACAGTGATAAGTATCATAGAGAGATTTTATGATTCACGAGCTCGTGAAGTCCTTATAGACAATTTCAATATCAAGCAGTTTC
The DNA here is from genome assembly GCA_034641835.2 of Pinus albicaulis. Taxonomy (NCBI): domain Eukaryota; kingdom Viridiplantae; phylum Streptophyta; class Pinopsida; order Pinales; family Pinaceae; genus Pinus; species Pinus albicaulis. Next base: position 506,825,716 of record CM076582.1, read on the forward strand.
AACTTCAATGGATAAGACAAAAAATAAATAGACTTGTAAGCCAGGAACATGTCCTCTTTGCATGCACTATTAAAGAGAATATTGAGTATAGTAGATATGGAGCTATGCTAAAGGAAATTCATGTTTCTATCAAGCTTGTTAATGTAGAAAAAATTATAAGCAATCAGTCACAGGTTATTTTTATAGATCTTGATTATTTCTAACTTTCCTCATTGTGTAATATGCATTTCTTTGTAGATGGATATTGAATATGTTGACAATTATAGTTTTCATTTCCAAGGTTTTGATACAATCTTAAGGGAGCATGGCACCCAATTATCTAGAGGCAAAAAAAAAAGGATTGCAATTATAAGGGATATTTTAATAGATCCCTGAATTGTTCTCCTTGATGAAGATATTAGTGCCTTGGATATAGACTCCGAAAAATGATTCAAGAAGCTTCTAATAGAATTATGATAGATAGAACAATAGTTATTGTTTCTTCTAGTGTGACCATTGTAAGAAATGTTCATATGATTGTTATGGTTAAGCATGGTACCATTGTTTAAAGGGTAAAATTTTACATTGTATTTTTTTTTTCACCTTTCTGAATAGAGTATAGATCACCAATCTAGTAACTAAATAAGTTCTTCTTGCCTCGTGCTAGGTATTTTAACATGCGTGGCTATGAAATTTGTAAAATGTCTCTTCTAAAATTCTCATGTCACTAGTTTTCAGATTTAACTCAGATTTGGTGACAAGTTTACTGACAATATTATTATTGGTTCCTCGTGCCAATCTATTAGTGAATATGAGAAATGCGATATTCAGTTCCACACTCTCAATTCATCATGATCCATTCTGGTGCATATTCATAATTTATACATCTGTAGAAGGTGCCTCAATAATCAATAAAATATCAACAACCAAATGATCCTATTAAACTTAAAATACATTTGGATAATTCAAAATCTATTAGTAGGGCTGAGATTCAGAGGTCAACTCTTAGGTCTATAATCGGTGGGTCAACTAGAGTTGGTGGCAGGTACCACTCCATTTTGTTTCCATTGATCTTTCCTGGTGAAAAGAGTCTCCAAGATTTGGAATATGGTCAATAGAATCTCATAAAAGGTGTTCCTCTTTTACGCTTACTATATTTTGATAAGGAAGAGGCTCGAGTGCTCATATTAGGATCTATTACAATAATTGTAAATGGGTGATCATTGCTTTCTTTTTATTACTTGTTTTCAAGTATAATGGGTAGGTTCTATATGCCTCCACATAATCTTTGTAAAGATGTCAATTTCTGGTCACTCATTATTGTAGCTTTGGCAGCTACATCCCTCCTCGTGACACCATTACAATTGCATTGCTTCGTTGTTGTTGGTGGAAAGCTTCTGAGACACATTCAATCATTGACATTTCAAAAAGTTGTTTACGAGGAGGTTGGATGGGTTCATCATAGTCATAATTCAACGTGAGTAGCTAGAGAACCCAAATACTATGAGTGATTTTATGTGAATATGTAGCTCGATATAGGTTGGTCATGGGTAGTGCAAAAAAGTGACTTATCTCAAAATCAAGTTGGTTTTATGCACAACATTCCCCTAATATGAATAGGAGGCCTCAAAGAGATAACATTACATAACAACTTTACCCCCTAATGTTAAGCATGGGCCACGGGCCATGTAATTAATATGTCATATAAACCCCCCTAAAACACCTCATTTCCTTCACCAACATTTCACAACCTAACAAAGGTGTCCTTGATTAGAAGGAAGAAATATCCACTAAAACATGTTTATCGACTAAAAGTAAAAATATTGGCTCAAGTTTACCTTGAAAATAGAGGTGGCAACCAAGAGCTAGCGTCATAATATGGAAACACATAATCCATTATAATGGGTTAAGAGTTGAGACTTCTTCATGGAAGAACTATCTACCAAAAAATGCTCGGGATAGATCTACCACTGCTATATATGTACAATATATGATGTCGACATACCAAACCCTATGTCCACATCTATCTTGTTTGCACTCAAACATGATGAGGTCCCACCTAATATGCATTAAGTTGTCAACAATTAATAGTTCATCCAATTCCACAACTATCATTGCTCAAAGCTAAGGATAGGGGCATACACAAAAAAAATGTATCACATGGTCCTAAATTAAGGGCATGAACCAAACACACATGTTACCAAATTTGAACCAGAAGAAATCACATGTGTTATAGCTTCATTTACCACCCTTGTAGAATTGATGCTTTGAGTTATGGCCTTGGGTACCCTTTCCCTTAAGACTTGGTCATTTTACTAAAAAAAATTATTTTAAATTCCATATGCAACTCTGCCCTTCAAAAAGTGCGTACACACGCACGTCCATCTATACCCAACCCACGTATATAGTTTGATATATGAAAAAAATATAAATTTCTATTTTTTGGGCATGGTTTACGAGTTACACTAGAAGCCCACCTACAGGATCTTGTGGCCTAACTGTATCCAAACATAAACAACTACCTTTTGGTGGTGTAAATACACCTCATGGGAAGGCCTAAAGGGAGATAGATATAGGATATTGATATTATAGGCAATTAGTCCCTGATCAAGTCTGAGTCTTCTGAATTCCTGGAAGAAATTAAAAAATATATTAGATCTACATATGAGTACTCTGACGTCGTTGATTCAGTTTGGTGGAAGCTCTTTTTCAATTATCGAAGCAATATACTTTCTACCCTATCCGAATGCACGACTCAACCTCCCTAAATGCACAACCTCACCCGGCCCACCCAAACCTGTTACATGAACAACCCGAGAGCACAACCCGACCCGTCTCACCCAAACTAATGACCCAACCTATGGGGGAAAATTCTTAGAATCGGCCCCCTTGGGTTGGGTCGTGCGCTCGAGTAGGTCAAGTTGGGCATTTGAGTCAGGTCAAGTCGGGTTGTGTGGGGCCCGAGCGAACACCCCCCTGTGGGTGTGCCCAACCACAACATAGTGACGTGTGTTGCTGTGCTGCGGGTGGGCTCGCCCATAGGGGGTACCTGCCTGAGCCCTATGACACGGCACCACATGCTCAGGAGGGAAAATCCCTATGGGCGTGTGAGCCTGCAGCACAAGGACATGTGGCGTTGTCATGTGGGTGGTCAAGCCCACAGTAGGGTGCATTGCTGGGCCCCGCAGCACGAGCACTCGTGGTGTTGTGCCACGGGGCTCAAGGTAATCGCCCCATGTGGTCATGTCTTCTCGCAGGACAACGACACCTGCAGCACCATGGTGCGGGGTTCATGCCCAAGCCTGCAGTGTCATGCCACAGGGCTCAAGAGAGCACCCCCCCTGTGGGCATGCCCTTCCGCAACACAACGATGTGTGCCAATGTGCTATGGATGGTCACGCCCACAGGGGGGCGTCCATCCAAGCCCTGCACGACCCCAACCGACCAGAATGCACTACCCAAACACCTTGAACACATGACTTGACCTGACCCCCCTCCAAACGCATGACTCGACCTGCCCGAACGCACAACACGACTCGACCCGCCTTAATGTGTAACCCAACCTACCAGAGATCATGACCCAACCTGTCCTTCCCTAATACACAACCCAACCTAGGGGGCCAATTTCTTTGGGCGGGCCCTGCGAGGCTCGGGTAGGCACCCTGCTATGGTCGTGCCCATCCGCAACACAACAATATATTCGTTAGAGTGGGTTGAGTCATGCAATCAATCTGGTCGAGTCATTCTTTCGGGCAAGTCAGGTTGGTTCATTCCTTTAGTTCAGGTCGGGGCGTGTTGGTCTTGGGCGGGTGACCCCCGAATGCACGACCCGACCTGATCCCCATGAACACACAACCCGACTCTCTTGAACGCACTAACTAACCTGCCAGAGTGCATGACATGACCCAACCTGCCTAAATGCACAGCCTGACCCAGGGGGGGATTCTGAGAATGACCCTCTTGACAAGTAGCCTTACCCCCCCAAACGCACTACCCGATCTGACCTTCCCGAATGCATGACACAACTTGACCCACCTGAGTGCACAAGCCGACCCACTTGAGTGCACGACCCGACCTGACCCACTCGAACACACAACTCGACACAAGGGGGTTGATTCTAAGAATATACCCCTTTCTTGCCAGGGGGGCCAATTTTGAGAATTGGCCCCTTGCCTGATATGGAGGAAATTTGGAAAATTGGCTCATATTCTCATAATCGGCCCCCCTAGGTTGGTTTGTGCGCTAAGACGGGTCATGTTCGTTCATGCAATCAGGCGGGTCGGGTCATGTTGTGTGTTCTTGCGGGTCGGGTCGTACGTTTGGGGTGTCGGGTCGGGTCGTGATTTCTGGTCGTTCGGTTCATGTGTTTGAGTCAGGTCAGGTCATGTGGGGCTCAGGCAGGTGCCCCCTCCCACAACACAACGACACACACCCCAAACACATGACCCAACCCGACCCGACCGAGCGCATGACCCGACCCGACCTGCTCGAATGCACGACCCAACCCAAGAGGGTCGATTCTTAGAGTCGACCCCTCTGGTAGGTAGGGGGGCCAAGGGCCTAGTTATGTTGTGTTTTCGGGCAGGTTGGGTTAAGGGGTGGAGGGGGCGTCGGGCTGCTTGGTAAGGGCCATGCATTTTTTGGTGAGTCGGGTCAAGTCATGCGTTGGAGCGGCTCAGGTCGTGCGTTTTGGGAGAGTCGGGTCTGGTCATACATTTGGGGGGTGCTTGCCCGAGCCCTACATGACTTGACCTATCCTGTACACATGACCTGACTCGACCGAGCACATGACTTGACCTGCTCAAAAGCACACTCAGTTTTGCTGCGGGCGGGCATGCCCATAGGGAGGCGCCGACTCGATCCCTGCGGTGCCCACCCAAACAAAACAACCCCACTGCTTTGTAGCCTGACTCCCCCGAACATATGACCTGACCACCCTAAACCCAAAAACGACCCGACCTTCCCAAATACATGACTCGACTCGACCCGCCCAATTGCACAACTTGACCCAAGGGAACTGATTCTGAGAATCGACCCCTACCATGCAGGTCAACCCCCTCAAATGGATGACTTGACCCTCCCTAATTCACAACACAACCTGACCCACCTGAACACACGACTTACCCTCCCACGTGCACAACCCGACCTAACCAACCCAAACGCACGACCCGACCTCATAATCATCCCCTTGTGAGACAGCCTGAATCCCTTCGGATGCACAAACTGACCCACCTGAGTGCTCGATGCGACACGACCCACACGAGCACATGACCCAACTCGACCAACCTGACTCATGCATTCAGGTGGGTCAGGTCATGTGTTCGGGTGGCCGGGTTGCTTGACAGTGAGCCAATTTGAGAATCGTCCCCCAAACTTGGCAGGGGGTGGATTCTGAGAATTACCCCCTCTACCTGGTAGGGGGTCGTGTGTTTGGGTGGGTCTATTCAGGTTTTTTTTTCAGGGGGCACCTACCTTAGCCCCACATGACTTGACTCGACCCGACCTACCAGTATAAACGACCCAACTCACCCGAGCACATGAATTGACCTGCTCGAACACGTATGTCATTGTGCTATGGGTGGTGTTAGCACTGGAATCAACACTTGGACTACTTCAAGTGCTTGACTATTCACATCCTAAGCTCTAAGGAAATTTAATGATTTGGATTATAAGGTTGGTAGGTGTTTTAAACCCTCAATGACTGAAAATGGATTTCAGTCAAGTTCATTGTCACACTAATGAGGGTATTGAGTCCTGATATGGTAGAAAAAAGGTAAGTTTGTAACCTTATGGAGAGAAGAGAGTGTGAAATGAAAGAATAGATTGTGGCTTTGCAATGCAGAAATCCACTTATTTTGGTAGAAAATAACAGAAGGAGAAATTTGAAAATATTTCAACAAGAAAAGGCTATGTCTAGACTTACAATAATCTTACTGAAATATCATGGAAAGTAATTGTCATAAGTGATGCTCTTTACACTGTCATTATGTATATTTCATCAAGAAATCTCACTATATGAGACTGATAAAATTTGGAAAAACACACAAACATATCAAGAGACTGATAAAAACATACAACAACATTTGAAATTGCAAACTGCAGTTGAAGAAAATGAGATGTGGAAGCTCATGTGAAAATTAACGATACACACATCAAGTAGGTAATAGGTCCTCAAAAGTATTTTTCAATTTCATTCACTAAAAAGTACACTGATGATATGAGCAAAATATTCTTAAATCACGAGCCTTTTCCTCATATATTTTTTTCATATATATACAAAAAACATGATACTGACATCTCCACAATAGGTGTGAATATATTTTAAAAAGTTATTACAATCTCATACAAAAGATGAGGCTTATGTTTAAACTTTAATACAAAGTGTTATAACATAAATAAAGTAAACAACATGATGACTAGAAATTCAAAGTGGCTGAATGATGTGGTAATCTGTTGGAAGACTGATCCTCTGTTTTGGTGCAACCAACGCCACAAAAAGTGTAAACAACAATTGGAAATGACATGTGGTTGTTTCCCCAAAAACTGAAAAAGAGAACCCTGAAATTTAGAAGGTAGATATGGTCAATGACACATGGCAAGAGCTACTTATGTCAATAATAAACGCATGTAACTACTGTTTAGTAGCACCTCTCGAGATTTGAAGAAAACTGCCTCCACTCCCTTCATCCAAAAACCCTGGAAACAATAGCTGCATTTTCCAAAATTAGGTAGCAATAACCAAAAATTCTGTAAATAGTTGCATTTTTCACTTAGGAAAAAAATGTATGAGCTTCTGCTAAAAGAGTTAGATGAAATCAAGTATTGAAGAAAATATCTTTAGAGACTCTGCTTTAGTGAGCTTCCTAGCTCTTTTTCCTGTATGCTTTTGTTTTTTAGTGTTGACCTTTTTGGTGTCCTTATCTGGGCTTTCATCAATATTGATGACCCCATCCCTCAGCCTTGGGTTAGAAATCAACTTGCTATTCAATCTAAGTTTATTTTTTGGTTGAGTGTGAGGCATCTTAAGATATGGATTTGAGATATAGGAAACCCTATTTTTCTTCTGCACCATATCATTGGACTAACCTTCTTCATATTCTATCTCTGAAAATTCTTCATCAGTGGTTTCTTCTTCAAAGGATGAATAAGAATTAATGAAATTCTTATCCTTTCTCCCAGTAGGTGTCTTGGGTGTCTTGAGGGAAGAGAATAATTGAGCAAGTGTTGGTTCCCTGACCTCTTCTTGTTCCTCTACAACTACTACGGAGTGTTGAACTGGAATAGATAGTTGAACTGACACACGAACTGGCACCTCAACTGGAACTTGAATAGGAATTTGGACTGGCATTTCAACTCGCACTTTAGGACTAGTTTCCTCTGAAACTTTCTCTTCTAAGATCAACCTTCTTCTGCCTTTGTATCTCGAGGAAGAAGCTCTATTCTTCTCACATGTAGAATTAACAATTTTCCCTTGCTTGAATTTCATAGAATTCTCTCTGATAAATGCTGCTAAGGTCTGGGATTCCTTTGGAGTTCTCTTCTCATAAAATTTCTCTACAGGATGCACCATGGGTATAGGAGAGACAGTTTCATTTCTAGCTCTCCTCGCTGAACTTCTAGTTTTCCTATTGGTTGATGGGGTAGATTGGGCTGGCTGTGACCTTCTTGGAGTAGGAGTAGCACTAGTTTGTTCATGATTATCCTGTTTCTTGGGCCTCCCTACCCTCTTCCTAGAGTTGATACTACCAAACCCCTCCTCTATCAGGAACTTATCCCAGGTGGTCCTTTTCTGTTTGAGGTGGTAGACAATCAATATTTTAATTAAACCCTTATGATATAGGTTGTGAAAATTACAGTTAGGGATTTTCTGCAACTTTAGTGACAACTTGAGCAAGGATTTGTAAAGAAAATAGGTCAAATTCATAGGTTTATCACACAAAATATGAGCAAGAAATCTCATTTGATAATGGTGGAAAGAGGAGAACCTACCCTCACATGTAATGTAGCGTTGCACAGTGGTGATCACATGTTGATATTCAACCATAAAACAAGAAATATGTGCAGTAGGATTCCATTTCACATTGACATGTTTGGGTTTAAGGAAGAAACTTACTTATGTGGGAAGCATTTTATTCTTGAACCAACATTCTCGAGTGGCAGAGGTTTGAGTAGCTCGGGCTATGACAGCTTCAAATATCTTAAAATCCTTGCTCCATAGCTTGACCTTTTCCCCATCAAAGCTCTCAAAAAAATCCTAAGCTAAAGCCACATTTTCTCTAGAAAAGTTTTGCAAAAATTTTTACCAGCTACATGACTTAAATTGAGGTTTGTCCCTAGCATCAACAAACCTCATGTTTGTAGGCTCGAAGTTGTTAACATTACCACCCTTTCCCATAATTTTCAATGGCTAGGCTCATTGTAAGCACACAACTCTTCAACCTGGATTCAAAACCCTACACAGAGTTCAACCTGGAGGCAAAACCCTACACGAAGCTTTGTTTCCCTGCCTTGGAATGATAAAATAGTTATTGAAGGATGTGACTCTTGTTAACTGTAACATCCACAAAGAACCTCAGACTTGAGAACATTAAACTTAACTCTCTGAAATTGCACCTTTAGCCACGAAATGGTTTAATGTCATGATTTTAAACCATTCAAATATGGCGCCAAGTCACCCCATAACTCATAACACTCTACAACACTCCACGACACTTCACAACAACATTTAGTAATTGATACCTTGTACCATGATCTCCACTTTAGTTTAGTAGGGTTGTTATAGGTTAGTTGCATTAATAATATAACCACTCATCTATAATGATTCTCCTAAGTAAAAAAAAATGATTAACCTTGTTAAAAAGAATAATCGTGTTTATAACATAGGAGTTCTTCAATAATCTATAAACAAGAATGATATTTAGTCTGAAAACCTTCTTTGCAACTCCTTATGCTTGAGAAATAGTTGCCTTTACCTTTGTATTGCATATAACCCAATTTCGGTGAAATAACTGCACTTTTCACTGTGTTACCAATGGAAATAGGTTCGTGGAGAAATAGCGGCTCTTTTCACTCTATTAATGATGTGACCTTCAATTTGGAGAAATAGCCGCCCTTCATTATATCACTATGTTAACAATGAAATTTAAAGAGAGGTAGCTATTATCCCGGAAAGAGAAATTATAGTTTTATTACCAAAATGACTAATAGCCTTCAACACTAGCCTAAGTTAAAACAACGCTTTTAAATTCCTTTATGAACCTAAGACACTAATACCACCTATAAACTTAAAATTATTTTGATTTTGAGACTTTTTTTTGACTTTTATTGAAAATGACTCAAACTTCGACATAGGCTAGGACATAAGAAAAATTTGAAAACATTGATACAATGGTAGTCAAGCTATTAACATTTTCAGTGCTAATAGTGGATCCTATTGGGGATGAAGTCCTCCCTGTGAGGCTTAATGGACTATAGACTCAGTGCCTTAAAACTTTCAAAATTCAAAAGACTTCTGGAAATTATGACTAGGACTGACCTTTGACTGATTGGAATAAAGACTGATCATATTTACAAACATAAGTACAATTGGGCATGGAGTTTTATTGACACATCACCTCAGATATTTACAATGGAATGACTAACTAACTTATTAAATCAATAATTTTTTTAAGAAAATTACCATTAACTGGACCTCCAATCAGTTGATTATCATCTAGATGCTTGAGAAAAAAAGTATTGTTTTCCAAAACGCGAGAGATTCTAGATGGCCCAAACCACAAATATTCAAAATTACCATGCTTTCCATGGTCTTCCCTCCTCACATCCCAGTGCATCACAAACTCATTCTCCTGAAATAATTGTTGATTTTCTCTTTTTCCAAAAATAGATTTGACTTTAGCATGATATTTCTATACTTTGTCCATCAGTGATTCTATGATTTGATGTGTTTCTATCAACTGCAACATTCTCCTTTGAATTTGATTTTCATCATCAACTTCATATTTCAGAAACTTCATAACAGGAAGGGCTAATTTAAAGGGCATTACAACATCGATACCATATACAAGCCTAAAGGGAGACATTCCAATTGATATTTTAGTGACTTAACCTATCTGCCCAAAGAGCATGCACTAGCTGAGTGTCCCAATTTCTCTTATTTTGAGGCAGCATTTTCTTAATGATTCTAACCAAAGTTTTATTGGATGACTTATCTAATCCATTGCCTTGAGTGTAATAATGCATGGAATGAGTCAATTCAATACCATATTGTTGATAGAAGCTATGCATCTTAGTAGACTTGAAAGCCATTGCATTATAAGTCACTAGTTTCTGTGGACAACCAAATCTAGACATAATGTTTTCCAACAGAAATTTGATTATTACCATATTAGTAGCATTCTTAGTTGGAACAACTTCAATCCACTTAGTGAAATAGTCTGTAGTTGTAAGAATCCATCTATGCTACCCTGATGAAGGTAGATTGATTTCATCAATGAAGTCTTGCCCCCACTGTTGGAAAGGAAAACCTGCTGAAATAAGAATAAGAGGTAATGGAAGCAGCTTTTGTTTACTGGTAAACTTTTGACATTCGACACACGTCTTGACTTTGGCAAAAACATCAGAGAAAAGAGTCGTCCAGTAATAACCAGCCCTTAATATTTTGTTTGCAGTAGCTTTCCAATACAAATTTCCTCCACACACTCCTGCATGTATCTCTGTCATAATCTCCTGTGACTCAGCTTCATTTACACATCTTAATATGACACCCACAGGGTCTTTCCAATAAATATGGTATTCCAAAATGCAATACTTAACAACCTTTAATTTAAAAGATATCCTTTTTTACTTCTCCGTTTCAGGAGGATAGTTGAATTTTAACAAAAATTATACTATATCCTTATACCAATCTGAATGAAAGATTTCAGGATAATCAGATATACCTTGTTCATCATTTTCCTCAACTACCTCCTTATTCAGATTTAGAGCTTTGCAATTAGATTTAGCCATCAAGCGATCCAAGCCTTGTCCTTTTATCAATTTAGTAGGTATGATTTCTATATCAAATTCTAGAATATTGGTCAACCATCTTCCCCTTCTATCATCTGTGTCTAGCTGTAGCAATACATCTTCGACAGTGTTATTTGGCATGAAAGGAACATTTTTTGAATGTAACACATAAAATCAAAAATACTTTAAGGCCTTAGCTAATGCATATGCTTGTTTTTCAGCCAAGCTGTACTTTAATTCAGCATCTATTAAATCATGGCTAAAAAATGAAATGGGATTTTCTAAACCTTATTTGTTCTTTTGTAACAAGACAGCTGCAACTGTTTCTTCTAAAGCATATGAAAAAATAAGAAATTATTTTTGAAAATCGGGACTAATTAAAATTGGAGCTTCAATCAAAGAAGACTTGATTGCTGAAAAAGTTCTTTTTGCTTCATCTCACCACTTTAATTCTGCATCCTTCTTCAGCAAGACATTTATATGTTTGATCATCTTTACAAAGTTAGGAACAAATTTCCTCAGAAAACTAATTTTCCCCAAAAATGACTGCAATTTTAATTTATTTATTGGAAAACCAATCTTCTGAATTGCCTTAACTCTTCTTGGATCAATGAAAATACCACTTTCTATCACAATATGTCCCAATGATTTTTGTTCTTGAACATAAAAGGATGACTTCTTTCAGTTCAAGGACAAACAAAATTTTCTACATTTGTCAAAAACTTGCTTCAAATGTTTCAAATGATCTTCGTCAGGTTTAAATAGATTGTAATGTCATCTAAGTAAATGACTACAAATCTGTATTTTTCTCCTACAAAGGAAATATCCATTGCTCACTAAACTATTGTGCATGCATTCATTAAAGAAAATGCCATTTTTTTGTACATGAATGTCCCCCATGGTGTAGTAAATGTTGTCTTTTCTCTGTCTTGTCTATCAATTAAAATCTGATTATAGCCTGAAAATCCATCTATCATTAACAATATTTTGGAGCCTACAACATTTTGCAAAATATCATCCATATTGGGCAATGTATAGTTATCCTTTAATGAACATCGGTTCAGATTGCGAAAATCAACACAAATTCTTATTTCTCCATTCTTCTTTCGAACCTGGACTATGTTAGCTACCTAATTTGAAATCTCAAAGGCATAATTATTTTTTCTTCCCATAATTTTCTTATTTCTTTTCAATGCTAGGGAGCAGCATGGGATTGATATGCCTTATCTTCTGTGCTACAGGCTTTGCATCTGATTTTATAGGAATTTTGTGCTCCATTATACCTCTATCATAAGTTTTCAACTCACTATAGGACAATGCAAAAAAAATTTGCATATTGTTTCAGCAGCTTGACATATTTTGTTGTAGTTTCTAGAGAAAGAAATTTAGAAACTTTTACTAATTTTGGCTGATATTCTATACCAATGTTACAGTCAATTGTACTCTCTCCATCACCTTTATTTTCAGGCGTTAAAAATACATCACTATTGTCAAACAATTTTTCTAAAGGAACTAGGCGTTTAGGGATATAATTAGTTTTCAGATCGATAATGTCTTTTCCAACCATGGTATTTTGAAAGACTTGCTATTTTGATTTTCAACAATGTCTTGCTCATCATCAATTTGAATGTCTGAAAACTCTTAAACACACTCTAAGAATTTCTAAATTTCCTTGTCATATTCAAATACTTGCCAGTATTTGATGTTATCAAGAATAGAAGGTCTATTTTTATTTGAACATTATTTCCTTGACATCTAAAAGGAACTTTGAAATTACTAGCAGCAATAGCTAGTGAATCAACCATTTTATTTTCCTCTCTAGTGACAAAATTCACATTAAATGATGAAAATTAATGCTCAATCAAATCCCACACTTCATTCCTATAATTCTTCAATATGGAATTTTTAACTTGATAGTTATTTCTCAACTGCCTTATCACCAATTCAGAATCATCAAAGGAAACTAGTTGTTCAGCTCCCAATTCTTTCTCTGCCTTCATACCAAGAACAAGTGCCTCATATTCAGCAGTGTTATTAGTGGTAGAAAATTTCAGTTTATATGATATAGTTACCCTTTGCTGAGTGGGAGAAATGAGAACTACACCAGCTCCTGATCCTTCCCTTGATGAGGCTCCATCAAGGTACAATTTCAAGATCTATCCTCCCTCTACATGTTGCTCATTTGTATCTTGAAAATGTTGTTTTTCACTGATTTCAGGCTGGTAATTTTTATCATCAGCAGCAAGGTGTAATAAGGATGACCCCAATTCCTTCTCCTTAGCATATATAGGATGATTTGAGGGATTATGTTAATCACTGATGATATAGGCCATTTGGGTTTCCCTATACAACCTCGTGAATTCCCCCCCAAACACTGGGACTATGGCATATGACATATCTATTTGAAGGGCCCCTCCCAATTTTTTAGACCAAGATCTGGAAAGCAACATCCCAAATCTAGAAGGTATGTCTGCAACTACAATGTCCATCACTAAGATTTTCAATGGAATTTGGTAAGACAAACACCAAGTCTTTAATCACTCCTAAACACTTTACCTTTTTGGAATCAAAGGTGTATAGGTCATGGTATTGTTTGGTGATTTCTAATCCTAATTCATCCATAACCTTCTTTGGAATTAGATTGTGAGAAGCCCCAGAATCTAATAGACAATTATGCAATAATTTGTCATGTACATTGAGTGAAAGATAGAAGGGAGGTGAATTATCATCATTTTTCTCTTGGACATGGCAACCTAAATAAATAGTAGGATGTTCATCCTCAAGGTTGACTGAATCATGAGCAAGAGGTGGCTGTAACAGACTTTGAAAGATTCTTTGTATGTTGTATTTTTCAACAATTCAAGAAGTGGGACATGAATCTTAATTTTATTCAGTTCCGATTTGAAACTAAAATAAAGAGGAGTTAATTTCTTATTTTCTGTAGAAATTTTGATGATTGAGGAAGAATTATGAGGTGAAGGAACCTCATTGACTTTGGCCTTTTGTTTTGTAGATTGTTTGTCAGAATCTGATTTTTGTTGAGGTTGTTGAAGATGACCTTTAGACCTCAAAGGATAATTTTTTTTTTGAGATTCTTGCTGTTTTTTATCATCTTTTTCATGAATTTGAGCATTCTCATCATCTGAAAATACATATATCATTGACTAGTCTTCATATTCTTTCAAAGTCAAACAAGTTGACTATGATGTTTCTCCTACAAAGTTTATTTATTCATTTTCTTCATCATGTTCTTGCTACTCTTCTTCAGCAAAATTATTCAGAGGCTAGACATTCTGATCATCAACATTCCTCCTTGGGCGTTGTAGGATTTGTTGAGGTTCAAAAAGTCTTCTCAAGGGAGACTGATTTCTATTGGCTTCATTTTGATTGGCTCTAAGAGCTAGTTTGTTTTCTAACTCTAATTTTGTCATTTTAGAGGCCAGTTCCTTGATCAAATTGGACATTTGATCAATATTTTCTTCTGTTGTAAGATTTTTGGAGGAATAATTTTTTCCTTCTTTCATTTTCTTTTTTTCTTTTGCTACTTTCTCCTCCTCCATTTTCATTTTATTTTAAGACATAAGATTTGATTGCACTCCAATTGTAGCCTCTTGCATATCCATCAATTTTTGTGCTTTCTCATCCCTTAACCATAGAGAAAACTTAGGATCTAAAGCATTGGAAAAATTTATCATAGCTGTAGTCTCAGTAGGTTTAATTCTTCAGGAATTTTCTGATAAATTTTGTTAAAACTCTTTTTAAAATCAGCCAATGACTCATCTGTCTTCTTTTTTATACTTCCAAAATCTGTAAGGTAATACACATAATCTCTCTTGTCACCCCATTTTTTCACAAATACTTCCACCAATTCATCTATTCCTATTATTGAGTTTGGTGTCAGATTTCTGAACCATTTTCGAGCTTCTCCATCCAAGATCTCAATGAAAACCCTTCACCAGACATATTCATGCTCAATTTTCTGGTTGTCAGCATAACCATATAAAGAAACCAAATGTTTCTCAACAGAAACTCTTTCTCCCTCCCCTATGTATTTTAGAAGATATTTCAGATAGTCCCCTTGAGGAAGAGGATGCAGAGGTTGGGGAAGAGAAAGTGGTGCATATATTGCATCGACTATCTACTGCATCCTAGTAAGGGCAGGTTGAGCCATGGTTTTCTGATGTATAGCTGATGGATAAGTAGTTGATGTAGGTACTTAGGAATTAGTGATTACAATTTTTGAAATTTGAATATGATTTGGGATAGTAGAAAATTGGAAATCTTGGGCTGATTCTTCAAATTTTGGGGCTAAAAACAGTGGATTTTCAAAGAGATGAAAAAAGGAGGTCTTGGTTTCACCTTCTACAGAAGAATTAGATTCAAATGTTGTCTCTTGAGGAGATGAGGTAAATTCAACTTTATTTTGCTGAGCTAAAAAGTCAGATAAGTTGAAAGTCAGGCCTTCAAGAGCACTCCCTTCTATTGGATGAGAAGAGGATGACCCAACAACTAGATTTCGAGACAAAGGAAAATATTATTGCTAAGGTGTAATAAAATATTGATACTCAGGATGAGTTTGAAGTAAGTTTGAAATGGTTTTAAAATCTTCTTGAGTCGAAACATCCCTATCAAGAAAAGGCGCAATTGCCAAAATTTTCTCTAACTCCCCTTTTGTTAGCACAAACTCATCTGATTCCTTATTGATACTTAAAACCTCTTTTTTTTCCTCTTTGAATGAAATAGTACTTATCTCAGATTTACTAAATGATAAATAATAAAAACTTTCAGATGAGCCTAGGTTAACACCATCTACTTTATTTTTTAAGGAAGCAGTTTCAACTTGAGACTTTTTAGCAGAATATTTTGAAACTAAAACTTATTTTGATTCTAAAGTACATGCAGGTGCGTTTTTCTTTGTAATTTAATTTTTATGTACCTTCTTCACTGACTGAGATGTGGCTTCAAATTATTTTTTTTCCCTTTACAACTTTAATGATCTTCTTTGGGTCAGGAACTGGAGTCACAGTAAGTGATCTCTTATTTCTCCTTGTAGTAGGAGGTCTTGAAACCCCTCTTCCTCTTTGTGGATTTTCTAGGTGAACCAATTTGTAGTCTTCTTCAAACAACCAATTCTAGTTCACCATCAATAATTGATTTTTAACAATTCAAAACAAGAGACTCAGGAGAATACTTCATTTCAAGGTCTTCGTCCCCTGACAAACGCACCAAAATATGTTAGCACTGGAATCAACACGTGGAATGCTTCAAGTGATTGACCAGTCACATCGTAACCTCTAAGGCAATTTAATGATTTGAATTATAAGGTTGGTAGGTGGTTTAAACCCTCAATCACTGAAAGTGGATTTCAGTCAAGTTCACTATCACACTAATGAGGGTATTGAGTCCTGATATGGTAGAAAAAAGTTAAGTTTGTAGCCTTATGGAGACAAGAGAGTGTGAAATGAAAGAAGATACAGTGGGTCTGCAAGGCAGAAATCCACTAGTTTTGGTAGAAAATAACACAAGGAGAAATTTAACAATATTTCAACAAGAGAAGGCTATGTCTAGACTTACAATAATCTTATTGAAATATCATGGAAAGTAACTGTCATAAGTGATGCTATTTACACTTTGATTATGTATATTTCATCAATAAAGCTCACCATGTGAGACTAATGAAAGTTGAAAAAACACATAAACATATCAAGAGATTGATAAAAACATACAACAACATTGGAAATTACAAACTGCAGCCGAAGAAAATGAGATGTTGAAACTCATGTGAAAATTAACAATAGACACATCAAGTACGTAATAAGTCCTCAAAAATCTTTTCCAATTTCATTCACTGAAACGTACACTGATCATATGAGAAAAATATTCTGAAACCACATACCTTTTCTTCATAGAGTTTTGTCATATATAAACAAAAAACATGATACTGACATCTCCACAATAGGTGTGAATCCATTTTAAAAATCTATTACAATCTCATACAAAAGATGAGGCTTATCTTTAAACTTTAATACAAAGTGCTATAACATAAATAAAGTAAAAATCATGATGACTAGAAACTCGAAGTGTCTGAATGATGTGGAAATATGTTGGAAGACTGCTCCTATGTTTTGGTGCAATCACCTCCACAAAAATTGTAAACAACAGTTGGAAATGACATGTGGATTTTTTCCCCAAAAAGTGAAAAACATAACCCTAAAATTTAGAAGGCAACTTTGGTTAATGACACCTGGGAGGAGATAATTATGTGGATAATACATGCATGTAACTACTCTTTAGTAGCACCTCTTGAGATTTGAAGAAAACTGCCTCCACTCCCTTCAGCCAAAAAGCTAGGAAACAATAGTTGCCTTTTTCAAAATTAGGTAGCAATAACCGAAAATTCTGCAAATAGCTGCATTTTTCACTTAGGCCAAAAATTTATGAGCTTCTCCTAAAATAGTTAGATAAAATCAGGTGTTGAAGAAAATATCTTTAGAGACTGTTCTTTAGCGAGCTTCCTAGCTCTTTTTCTTATAATATTTTGTTTTTTAGCTCTGGCCTTCTTGGTTTCCTTATTTGGGCTTTCATCAATATTGATGACTTCATCCCTTAGCCTTGGTTAGTAATAAACTTGCTATTCAATCTAAATTTTTTTTTGGCCAAGTGTGAGGCCTCTTAAGATATGGATTTGGGGTATAGGAAATCCTCTTTCTCTTCTACATCATAGTGACTGGACCAACCTTCTTCATATTTTGTCTCTGAAAAGTCTTCATTAGTCGTATCTTCTTCAAAGGATGAATATGAATGAATGACATTCTTATCCTTTCTTCTTCTTTACTCCACAAATATTACACCATTAGAAACTATATTCAGAGATGAATCTAATGGTACTAGGTCTAAAAGATAACATTTTGTTTTTGTAGGTGTTTCGCTCATCTAATGTTGTAGATTCCTGAAAACTGTAGAATTTTCTAGGTTTTTCATTCACCAAAAACTCTCGACCAAGATAATTTCTCAGGCGAGACATTTAAAAAAATCTCGGACAATAAATTTTAATCTCTCGACCAAGAGTTTAAACCACCACAGGTTAAATTTAACTGTGCAACTAAACTCTCTTCCGAAATTTGTAAAAACTCTCGGCCGAGAGTTTACCCAAGGAAAACTCTTGGACGAGAGTTATATAACTCTCGTCTGAGAGGTTACTAAAATCTCAGGCAAGAGTTTATTAAATTCTCGGACGAGAGTTTATTAAACTTTAATCGAAACATTTTATCTTCTGTCGATGAAATCTTGCGAAGATTCATCGTATCGTTGCAATGTTTCGGGTGATAGTCTTATATAAATACTCTCGTTCGAAAGCTTAATTCCACAATATTCCACACACCATTCTGAACCAGCGAAGGTGTGAAGTTGTGAGGGTGCGAGGGTGCAAATTTTTTTCTTGCGAAGGTGCAAATTTTTTCTGGGTGCAAAATTCTTTTTGGAAATTTTTTTTTTTAAGTTTTTTTGGGTGCAAATTTTTTTTGGCGAATTTTTTTTTTAAGTTTTTTTGGGTGCATGAAGGCATGAAGTATTTTTGCAAAATGTCTCTATGAAGGCATGAAGTATTTTTATAAAACATCTTTGTGAATTTAATTATTTTTTTAATTTTCTCTCCTATTGAAAGCATGATGTACTTACTCTGAAGTCTTTATGTATTTTTTTGGGTATTTGGTCCAAATAGAATTGGATTTTAGGTTTCCAATTTTGTTAACATGGGAAACAAAAGGAATGTCCAATCAAGGCATGTTCTAAAAATAATTGATTCAACGGAAAATAATGAGAGATTACAAAAAAAAAGGTGAGAGGAAAGGGAAATATTAAGCCATGAAATAAATGTGGAGGTAGAGCATCGTGAAAGATATGTAGAGCTGCATGACAATGACTAGGAAATGAGAAATTTTGAGGAACTTGTAAAAAAGAATATTGAAAACACAAATTTTGAACAGAATTTTGAGGAACTTGCCAACGAGAATATTGAAAACACAAATTTCGAAGAGAATATTGATATTGATCTCACTGATGAGTCAATAGTTTCTTCAATTGTATTTTGTTTTTTTTTTTAAACATTGTAGTTGAAGATAGTTTCAAAAGTAAAAATATGTGTATGTCAATTTCAAATTAGAAGTTAATATTGTTTTTTTTATGCAGGGACAACATTAGAACCACAAGAAGATACTACCACACCTCGAATTTCATTGTAATTAATTGGAAGTTTCAAAAACGTTGTATACGACTACAACTTTCTAGATAATATGGATCCAACTAAAATTGAAGAATTGGGACCACCAATGCCTGAAAGGACAGTTCGAGATAAAATAAATTAGGGGTTGAAACATCTTTTTGAAGGTAAATCTATCATAGCACAAGCTCAGATGTTACGTAGATTTTTAAAGCACAAATCTCTCAGAAATATAGTGGAACGATTGGGAATTAAAAGTGAGAAAGAGGCTTTAGCAAATGAAATGGTATCAAAAAATGTAACTTCGGCGCTTGCCACACTAGCCAAAAAGTGATCTCAAGTTGAAAATAATTATCGTAGAGCACTTTTAACAGGTGTACTCGTAAAACAAACTGCATCAAGTCAGTTGATGTCAGCAACTTCAAAATTGTTTAAAACATCAACAATTTTTTTATGGAGGCATACAAATTTAGAATTCAATTAGATGAGAATGATGAACTTGCACGTGGGGCTAATATCTGCAGACATTCATATCATGATAAACTTCCTGATGGTGTGAGGGATAGGGTAAAAGAGTTTTGGGATTTTAATTCTCGTGTGTTGCCAAATGAAAGGCACGTTGTATGACGCCATATATATAAGGGAGTTTATGAATCTCATGGCAAACATATAACACATGTTAGTAAAGCAGAATTATTCTAGAAATTTATGGAAAGTAATACTGATGTGAAGATTAAACCATGGTATGTAAGGCCTATCATTGTTCGAGACACATGTTTTTGTCAATACCATGTAGAATTCCAATTATTTTATGAGACATTTGTAAATTTTAGAATTAAATATTGGTCAAATGACCCCCCTTCTTCAAGTGTTCATGAATTTTTATCGAAGATATTATGTGCACGAGAGAATAATAAATTATTTTATAAAAAAGAATGTGTTGGTGGAAGAAAATGCCTAGAATGTTCTCATTTGGCACTCTATGATGCAAATTATCCCATTGATCCTAATGATTCCATACTGTCAAATCTCAGTCTGAATTGGAAGCGATATGAAAATTTTACTTACACTCCTGTTGCAGATTCAAGCACAACATCAAAAAAGATCACTTTACTCGACGACGAAATTTCAGTGACATATTTTATGGATAATTTTAGGGTGCAAATATACAAATAGATTAAGCACTGTCATATAGCACAATGGTAGGATTTACATTTCAAGGAATCATGTGATGTGTTCCTAGAAGGAACAATATTATCAGTGGTTGATTTTTTCGAGAATTACACATTTAGTCCACAAAAGGAGATACAAAGTGAGTATTATCATTCAGACCAAGTATCTATATTTGTGCATATTTTGTATAAACATGCAGAGCTTGATATCGATGGTTTTGATAGCAATGAAAATAATCATGAGGTGATTAAGGAGTACCATTTCTACAATAGTGATGATCGAACACATGATACATGTTTTGTTCAACATTTTTTTCAATGTTATTTATAATGAATTGTTGAAATGAAGGGTCACTTTTAAAAAACATTGGGTATGGTCAGATGGTTGTGCTGGTCAATTTAAATCTGCAAAATCGTTCTTTTGGTTGTCTCGTCTTCATAAGAGAAACAACATTCGGCATACATGGAATTTATTTGAGACAAGGCACGAAAAATGAGAACACGATGGTGCTAGGGCATGCGTAAAACGTGCACTAAGGAGGCATCAATTGAATCACTCAGCTTCCTACTTGAAAATTATTTAGATGTTTTTAATTGGTGCAAAGAAAATTTAAGTCATGTTTCGAACCCAAGGATGGCTTATGTCCATAGGTAAGAATACACATTTAACTAACAATATATTTTATACATGTCTAGATATATATGTGTATACATGTGTGTGTATTTTTTTATCAAAAAAATATGAAATATTATTCAAAATTTGACTCATACATGTGTGTGTTTTCTCAAGCAGGTACTTTTGGAATATTGCAATGGGTGATGTTGATATATCGTTGCCATTTAATTGCCTTGGAATCCCTCAAACAAGAAGCTTACACTCAATTAGGAGTAAGAACATGACAAGTATACATTGCATTTATAAATGAAATTTCTCTTGCTTTTGTTCTGCATGTATTGATCAGACAGAGTCCATCGATGACTATGAAAACCAAATTAATAAATTTGTTAAACCATGGAAAAAAAGAGAATTGACACTGTTTCCCCCATTTGGAAACGTGACTGACAAGGAAATGGACAATGAGGTGGTTATGATTGACAATGATTATGATCGTGTTTCTGATATCGTTAGAGAAGATGATGTCTTCGCTATCATTGCACCATAAAATATGAAGAAAAAGTGCATTATTATTTATTACAATGTGCTATGTCTAAATCCACGTTGCTGCAAGAGTATAATGATCCATCAAATTATACATACCCAATTGGTTCAATGGTGTTAATGGGACATTTCTTTGAAGAAGTAAACAAATGCAAAGATCATATTATTTTTCAAGATTACCAACCATAGGTTATTTATGCCCAATATAATCACTTGGTCATAGCAACTCGGTTTCAGTTGAAGCAAGTGAAGAGTAGAAAAAAAACAACCATAATGGAGGTTATCGATAGATGATCATGATGCCATTCGGGAAAGTTTTCCACTAGCACATTTCATATGAGTGGAACACATTGTTCAAGATGAACAATGAACTTTGATTCTAGGGTTAGAACTTTTAATTGCTACAATGTCTTGGAATTTATATAGTTTAATATTCTATTGTGGATTTCTTTCAAATAAATGGACATGTGGATGGTTAGATGTGTGTTGGTACGAACAATATATTATGATCTACTGGATAAGGGTGATTTTCTAGAAAATTAAGTTATGGTGATTTAATGTGTCCATGATGTTTACTCCTAGATGATCTTAACTTGCCCATTTTTTTGCATGTATATGATGGTGATGAATGAATATTTAATTACGTATATATTATTGTATTTTTAGTTTAGTTTTGATATCAAATTTCATCATATTTTCATCTGTTCATTAGTTTATATTTGATGTGGCTAATCTCTTCATTATTGTCTCTTCTCATGATGGAGGTCTCCTACTTTTATTTTCCATCTCCTTATAGTAAGGAAAATATGTTTTTGAATGTTTATGGATTATGTGATTTTTAATGAAAGAAATGAAATTGAACTTGGGATGATGTGGATCATTGAAGTAATTGACCTAAGAAAGAACATGTTAACCAAAAATTAACACTTACCATTGGTATTTCAACTTTTCTCTTAATATTATTTGGACTAATTCATTGACATTTGTGGTATGGAAATTTCCATTGGAAATAATTTTATCATCCTTACCTTCTTTGTTTTTGAGCAGTGGTGGATTATGTAGTTTACCTCTAACTCTCAATATTCTTCTCTTTCTATGTGATGTTAGAGCATGTGCAACAACATGACCTAAATAATGGCAATAAAAATTAAAATTATTGCCACATATTTTGCATATATGTGTATGGCCCTTCACCCTTGCTTCATTTGAATCTAAAGGTATGGACATGATCTTTGGAGAAGCTTGTTTGCTACTAGTGTTTGATTCATCGTTTCTATATTCCTAATGAGAAGGGTTAAATAAAAGCTAAAATTAAATTTAAATAAAATTATCAACAACCAAGGATATTGATAGGCAACAAAACATTTAAACCAACATTTTCTAGAATATATCACTTGCCTCTTATGAAATATTAGATCATTGATTGGAATCTATATAGCTTGGTGGAGAAATATTACAAAATTAAATTTCATTAGTGCTAGAATAACACTTGAAATTATTCTCTTGATGACAAACATAAGACACATATTTTGAAATTTCTTTCAACTTGGGAAACTAGACTCCATTCGAGCTTTCAAAAAAATAGTAAATAATTGTAAGTTTTATGGCAAGGTAAAACAAAGGACTCATGTTGAACCTAAAATATATTTGATAGCATGTGGACATAGAGTATACACAATGCACGCAAGAACACTTGACTATGTAAATCTCTTTGAATATAGGAAAATGAAGTGTTCCCTCCATTAGTGGCATATCATAGGTCACTTAAAATGTTAAATATGAGATGTAAAATTTAAAATAACTGTCAAGTGAAATTTGAGAGTTAAGCAATTTGGAAGCTCTGGATGTAGGACCTTTGCTAGACACATTTCCATATGAAAGTTAAATAAATTGAAGAAATTGCAGCTTATGTATGTAGGGAATTGAAATACTTATTAGCTTCATTGGGTGACTTAAAGAACTTGAAGGAATTGCATATTCATAAAATGTAAGGAACTGAAATGTGTGTTTCCTTCTCTTGGATTATTGGCCAGTTGATTGAGTTGAGGGTAATTAATTTTCCATTGATACACAAACTATCATTTGAGGAGGTGAAAGAAGAATTATAAACATTGAGTACAAAATAATTTTATTTGAAGGGACTCTAAAATCCTTTGAAAGAAAAATATTCTCAAAACGTTGTTCAACATTATCATGATGATTATTAGTTGATTGTGTCCCATCTACATGACATTTTTGAAACCCCCCTTTAGAATGTTCCTGAGCATCTGCTGTTGAACTGCTGCCAGCCCCTTCACTAAATGGGATAGCTTCCCTGAGCTGCTCTAGATTAATATCAGAGTTTTCATTTTTAATAGGCTTTCTAGACCATCCTTTCTGTGAACTACTTTTTGAGGGTATAATTTTAGATGTATCTTGTTCATCATCAAGATCCTCACAACTTGCTTCATCACTGCTTTCAGAATCCATTGTGTCCTCTTCATCATTGTCCAACATTTTGTCAACACCTCTATTGAATATCCACAAGGAATCTTGTAGATTAGAAAAACTTCCACCTATTCCATCAAAATAATCTTTTTCTGTTTCTTCATCTATATTTGAGGAATACATAATTCCATCCTCCTGTGAACTGTCAAATAACTAAAACAAGCTAGTGGAAGAAATTTAATTTACATCATTTGGTCAACCCCTTCAATATAGGTGACAACACATCCAAAATCCACTGAGGGAGTGTTAAATTTCTAAGTTACTACCAAACACCTCCATCAAGGGAGAATGTTCACTTTCTGAGTTGCTACCAAACACCTTAGACTTTCTGAGTTGCTACAAAACACCTTATAGTAGACAAGATAAAAATAACAAGACTCACCGAGGGAGAATGTTAACTTTTTGAGTTGGCTACAAAATGCCTCCACCGAGGGAGAATGTTAACTGTCTAAGTTGCTACCAAACACCTTAGACTTTATGAGTTGCTACAAAAAACCTTATAGTAGACAAGATAAAAATAACAAGATTCATGTACATCTATAAACCAGTAATAAATTTATTTGGTCAACGCCCTCAAAATAGATGACAACCCACACAAAATTCACCAAGGAAGAATGTTAATTTCTGAGTCTTTTACAACATGCCAAGGTGCATTTTGTAAACTCATTGATCTTATTAATTTTTAGTTGCTTCGAAAACTTTTACACCACCATGCTAATGTGCACTTGTTGAGTCATGAATAGGGAAACCCTAGGGCGCTTGTTTTAGTATAAATAGTTTTTGGTTGATCAACATTTGGAAAAATTAATAAGTGGATTTGGACAGGTTTGTAGTATTTTGTTTGTTATTATAAAAAAATACTTTTCAGTAATCAAAATGTATTCAACGCAAATTTTCAAAAGATATAATTATAGTATCCCTTCCTAGAGGAAAATGAGCTCCATTGTAGCATAGATCCTGTCATTTAGACAAGATTTTGAAAAATCTTATCCATGGAAAATTACTTCTTCCAAGAAGAATATCAAGGGAGTTATGCATTTACATACATAATGGAATGCAAAATGTGTTCAAATATCAAGGGATTTGATTTCTGTATTTAGAAAAATTGCAAATTGAAGTGTAATTTAATGTGATACAAATTCCACCAATAGTTCCAACCATCAAAATGAAGGATAATTACACATATTTGACACAACTCCTGTTGATCAATGGTTGTCATTGATGTCAACCCAAGCAACACCAAGGGCTACCCTGATATTGCATGGTAATTTTGACCTATAAAATTACTATATTCTAGGTCAAGAATATTTTATATGGCTTTTACTTGTCGAGATGTTTCTGTTGATATATGGCACACCATGTATTCTTCACGATTTGAGAGATATTCATGTTTGAAGTTTGTAACCCCAGTTAGTGGACTAAAACCCCATGGGGTTGTGGCATGGGTCATTGAAAAGTCAATAATTAATAATTTTTAAGCTCCTAAAATCCATCCCACGTTCACTTGTTGAAGCCCCTCTAAACCTAAGAATTTATATAAATTGTGATCCTCATATCCTCCTGATGTAGGGATTTGATTACCTGAAATAGGTTATCATTTGATTTTCACTGTAATTTTGTTTCTATGAAGGTTTAGAGGCTGAAATTTTTATGACACGAAGTCGAAATCTTGAGGAAGCTCCTGTAAAAATTTGAGATGAAGGTGCACAATATTTTTATAGATATGATCTGTGGAATTCAGTGTTTTTGTAGGCTCCTGAATGTCATCTCAAAGAAGTGACCTTGGGAAAATCATATTGGAATTCTGTAAAAGGTGGCAGATAGTGCACGAACTATAGTTTTCAATGTATCAAATTCAGAGCCGAATAATGAAACAGTGACACGTGGCACTCCAAATAAGTTCGCTCTACTGAACCAGTCCATAATTAGGTCATTGTGAGAGATTGGGCATAACTCTCTCTTGAATAATCCAAATTGGGTTAGACCTATGGCATTAAAAATAAGACTCAGAGGAATACAATAGAACTGAAAATTACCTATTGGGGATCTGAAAACACAGAGATACACCAGATTCAATATCAAGCTCCTAAAAGGAAAGAAAAAGCTATATCATGTGTTGTCAAGGGCTACAAAGGAATAGACTTTCTAGGGTAGCAAAGCAAAGTAAGGTGCAACAAAGGGTAGCATTACAAGAGTAGCAATCAAGGTGCAGAATAGTAGCAAGAATTTCATCACATGAAGACTTCAAGTGGGCAGCATTGCATACAGTCATTGTAAAGGTATCATTGTACTAAGTCATTGTAAATACATCATTGTAAAAATTGTACAAGTGTCTATCTGCGAAGATTTGAAGAGGCAATGTCAGGAGGTCTAGGATCATCATTAGGTGGTTGTGTCATAGTTGGGGTTATGGTCTAGTTTTTCTTCTTCTTCTACATCATTCTATATCATTGTAAAGTGGACAATTTTCCTTAGTACAGGAGTCCATTCTACTTTTATTCTTCTATAGGGTGGTAGGGTGGTGCTAGGCTAGTACATCAAGTCACCAATAGGTTCAAGCCTATGAAAACTTAAGGGTGGTAGGGTGGTGCTAGGGTGTGTTGTAGATCATTAGGTGTTGGGGCATCTATTGAGTTGACTACTGAAGAATATGGGACATTGGAGCGTCGATCCAGTGGGAACTGGAGAAGAATGCTTTTCTAGATTCTAGGGAGTTGGAGCTTTATTTTCAATTGGAATTTAATATTAAAGAATTATTAGAAAAGAATTCAGGTGGTTTTTGTCCTGGAGAGGGTTTCCACCTTAAAAAGTGTGTGCATTTGTGTTCCTTTTGTTTACTTATATCATTGTACAAACACTAATAATAATTGAAGATTAATTAATGCTCTAATTTAAAGGAATACTAATTCAACCACCCCCCTCTCAGTATTTCCAACAATTGGTATTGGAGCTTAGTTCCTTTAATAGCAGTTTAATAGTTGGAAGGAGGTCATGGAGCATAGTGTACCTCTGTTCAATTAAAATAATTACGTACTCTGGAAAGGAAGAATGTAGGTCTGTCTCTTGGCGCAAGGTTCCAAAGTATGGGACACTGTTCAAAATGGATTTACATCAACCATGGATGAACAAGGTAAGAATAATTTGGTAAATGATGCAAAAGCAAAGAATATTATTATCAGTGGAATTATTGAATCTTCTTATCATAAGGTGTTGGGTTGTAAAACTGCCAAAACTTTATGGGACAAGCTTGAGAATATATATGCAGGTAACTCAAATTTCAAAGAAGCAAAGATTCAAATCTATAGAACAAAATTTGAGCAACTAAGAATGAAATAAGATAACAACATTGTTGCATACTTCCAACATGTTGATGAAATAACCAACACTCTGGAAGGATTGGGAGAGCTTGTTGACGAGAATGATATTAAGAATAATATTAGAATGTTACCAGGGAGATTCAACCCAAAGGTATCGATCTTAGAATATAGTGCAAATCTGGACAAACTCAGCAAAGAGAAATTACATCGAGCTCTCATAGCATATGAAATGAGACTTGATGGTGAAGAGGGTATTTCGCATCTGGAGACTACGTTCACTGCATCTGAGAAAACCAATAAGGAGAAAAAACCTTCAAAGGCATAGACCTGCACCAGCAAGTGCGAAGAAGAGGAATATGATGAAGAAGGTATTTTAGATGGAGAATATGCTTACTTTACGAGAAAACTAAAATTTGGTAAGGGAAAATTCAAGGGTAAAATTCCATTGATATGTTTCGGCTATGGTGAGGTTGGGAATTTTGCAGAAAAATGTCCTAACAGAAGTGATGGAAACTCAAAAGAAAATAAAGGCTTTAATAAATTCAACAAGCAAATAAAAAATAAAGGATTTAAAAGGAACTTTCTCTCTAAAGAAGATAGCTCATCATCTGATGAAGGCAATGACAACGAAGAAGAAGCTAATGAGAGAGTATTGTTTATGGCCAAGCACATTAAATAAGAGGTATCAAACAACGAAGAAGAAGGGATGACCTTAGAATAATTTTCTAAGGAGGCAATCAAGCTTATAAAAGAGCTCAAGGCTGAGAGGATCCCTTCCAATACTCTAGAAGAACAAGTTCAAGGTCTCAAAATTGAAGTTGAACAACACAAATGTATTGAAGAGTCACTTCAAAATAAGTTGGAAGAAAGCAACCAAGAAAGGGAAGCATTAGAATCCAAAGTAATCTTGCTACGTAAGGAAGTGAAGAGGGGAAAATTTGTTCAAAACTATGCCAACAACTCAAGGGCATTAGAAGAACTCATCAAAAATCAACAATTTTACAATGACAGAATTGGCCTCGGTTACAAAGAAGAAGAAGTAGGATATTCTACAACAAAATAAAATTAACCTATGAGATCTCACATGCATGTGGACTTCATTGGACAAGATTCGCAAGAACATCCTTCGAAGACAATTCCTCGACAAAGATTTCCATCCAGGTACCAACATAGTTTTCATGGCTATTGTTATTCATGTGGAAAATTTGGTCATAAAGCTGTAGAATGTGACATGTACCCTAGGAACTAATACAATTCTAGGAGATCTGTCAAATATGAACCTCCCAGGGCTCAATGAAACATCAATAGATTTTAACATTTAAGAAATAATATGGAATGTTACAAATGTCAAAACTTTGGACACATAGCCAGAGACTGCAGACTTGAAAATCCTCCAGAAGAATCTTCGAAGCCACAGAACAAATGAAAATGGAAGAAGAAGAAGACTGATAATTGTGCTCTCGCTCTCAAGGCTCAAAACAACAAAGATGTGTGGTATGTTGATAGTGGTTTCTCAATGCATATGACTGGAGATAGAAACAAATTTGTATCTCTGAAAGAGAAGAAGGATGGAAAAGTGTCCTTTGGAAATGATGTATCTTCAAATGTTATAAGATCAGGTACCGTCACTCTCAAAAGAAAATATTTTCTAGCCAAGAATGTTCTATTGGTTGAAAACATAAATCACAATCTTCTCAGTGTTGGACAAATGTGTGATCAAGGACACACAATACTATTCAACTCCACAAAATGTGAAATTGGGAAAGGCAGGTATGGTGAAATTGTGGCTACAGAAAGTTGAGCTCCAAACGACATATATGTTCTGGATGAAGCAAATAAAGAACATCTAATAGCTAAAGAGGATGATATAATATTTGGTAGAAATGATGATCGACTAGCTAAGAAATTTTCTACAAAGATGCAAAGTGAGTTCGAGATGTCTTTACTTGGTGAGATAACATACTTCTTAGGACTTCAAATATCTCAGAAAGAGAAAGGAATATTTATATGTCAAGCCAAGTACATCAAGGAAATGCTCAAGAAATTCAAAATGGAATATTGCAAACCCATCCTTACTCCGATGGTAATAGGTTGTGAATTGAGCATAGACGGCTCATCTAAGGATGTGGATCAAAGTTTGTACAGATCTATGATTGGTAGTCTTCTATATGTAATAGTCTCCTGCCCAGATGTTATGCAAGCAGTTGGAAAAGTAGCAAGATTCCAAGCAACACCAAAATAATCACATATTATTGCTGTCAAAAGAATTCTTTGATATCTAAAGGGAATAACAGAATATGACTTGTGGTATCCCAAGGGTAACAATCTCATTATTCAAGCCTTTACAGATGGAAATTGGGTACGAAGCGTTGATGATCGTAAGAGTACTCGTGAAACATTGGAATATCTTCGCCAAAAGCTTGGGATTCTCCCAAGTTCTCATTAGATTTTCCTTATTCAGAATATAAAGGGGGAGTAAAACTATGTACAGGTGCACAGGATGGTTGTGTGTCACAGGGAGTTACACTTTTCCAGTGATGTCAAAGGGGGAGAGAATGTCGTAGGAAGAAGTGTCATGATCGTAGGGGGATTATTTGTGTTTCCATCAATGCCAAAGGGGGAGATTTTTTATCAGTGGTTGTCATTGATGTCAACCGAAGCAGCACTAGGGGCTACCCTGGTATTGCATGGTAATTTTGACCTACAAAATTACGATATTCTGGGTCAAGAATATTTTTTATGGCTTCTACATGTCAATATGTTTCTGTTGATATATGGCATGCCATGTAATTCTTCACGGTTTGATATTCATGTTTGAATTTGTAACCCCAGTTAGTGGGATAAAACCCCATGGGGTTGTGGCATGGGTCCTTGAAAATTCAATAATTAATCATTTTTAAGCTCCTAAAATCCCTCCCACGTTCACTTGTTGAAGCCCTTCTCAACCTAAGAATTTATATAAATTGTGATCCTCATATCCTCCTAATGTAGGGATTTCGCTACCTAAAATAGGTTATTGTGGAATTTTCGCTCTAAATTGTTTTATACAAAGTTTTAGATGCTAAAATTTTTATGAGGTGAATCATAAATCCTAAGGAAGCTCCTGTAAAAATTTTATATCAAGGTGCACAATATTTTCTGAGATATTATCTATGGAAGATAGTGTTTTTGCAGACTTTTGAACTTCATCTCTCAGAATTGACCTTGGGAAAATCATCATAAATCTCTCTCTAAGTATCAGATTGGAATTTTACAAAAATTGGTAGATAATGCATGGACTTTAGTTTTCACTATATCCATTTTAGAGATGAATGAAGAAACAGTGACACGTGGCATGGTGTACAAGTTCCCTCTACGAAACCAATCCATAATTAGGTCATTGTGAGAGATTGAGCATAACTCTCCCTTGAAGAATCCAAATTGGGTCAGACCTATGACATTGGAAAGAATACTCAGAGGACTGCTACAGAACCATAAATCATATATTGAGGACTGCATTTGTGTTCCTTTTGTTTACTACTATCATTGTACAAACATTGATAATAATTGAAGATTAAATAATGCTCTAATTGAAATGAATACTGATTCACCCCCCTCTTAGTATTTCCAACAACTCCAACAACACTAACCAAAAAAATAACTCCCATAAGCAAGGTATATTTTGATGAGAACCAAAATGATGTGAGACATATTGGGAAGAAATTAACGAAACTGGGTTTGTTTATTATCCTTATAGAAATATAAAAATTAAAAGCTTTTATCCTTTGTGAAAATTAAGAACAGTAATATTAAGAAACCTTGAGCATTACCAATACTTGAGAACATATTCGTTGGATTAGAATTGATATATTTCGTTCACTACAAAACACTAATTTGGTGGTTCACTATAAAGCCTTGCCAGTAGTCCAGGCTCGAAACAATACATATTTGGAATGGGATTCAAAGACACATGCTGCAATAAGAACGCTCATATAAGAGAACAATAATCCTATATAGGACAGCCATTGCAGAGAATTTTTGGCAGTACCTATTTCAAATATGCTATAAAAATATTAATAATGATCATTTTGAGCACAAATATTGTATCATTTCCTAGGCACTAAAACCAAACACTAATATTGCACTTTTTAGTAAAATACCATCTCACCCTAAATAATTCATTTAACACAATTAAGCATTCATATTCCAGAAAGACAAGTAAATATTTTGATGATGCAATAGACAATAGAAAGGATTTGATAATTCTAGAGGGCATATCATAGATGATTCTTGATTCACTTGACTAAATATTTTTTTAAGACATTAAAATCAAATGGATTCAATAAATGCAACATAAGGATAAATAATGTCAAAACTATTCGTAGGTTCAATTTTCTTATCAAAAAGTTCAAATAAAATTAGAACAAGAGCCCAACTACATAGTAATAACTAGATTAAGAACAAATTTTTCTTTCAAAATAATCAATTAAAGCAATAAAATTTCAGATTCAATCAAACCAACATTGTCATCATTATGGTTATTGAAAGCAAACAACTACATTCAATTATAAAACCTGTCATCACTCGACAAAAAAAGGAAATAACTATTCCATAATAGATGTTTAAAGATAAAACCAACATTCAACTGTAACAAACGTTCAAAGATATAAAAGTAATGCAACATCAGCCGAAATCCATTATCAAAATATGCACAGACTATTTGTGATAGACATTAGAATGTTAAGCACCAAGTAGATTCATTCAGATGCATAGACATATTTTATAAAACAATCCCAACATGATCTCAAAATGAGCTTAGTTTATCCAAACATATAAAAGCATTGGTAAAAGACCTCTAAACTCATTAACAATAGAATTCTGAAAAATTACATAGTAAAACAGTCTCCAAGTCCAGATATCTTCACGATTTACTTAGTACTATCATAATGACATACCAACAAAAGTAACCCGCCACCAGTAACATCCAAAAACCATGCATTTTATTGCATATGACTCACTACAGTGTATTTATAAGGCCTTGGAATATTTTCTTAGAAACACCCACAACATCGCCCTCCGGGTTGCAATAGCTGAAATTCCTGAAATTTAGTAGTAGTATGTATGTTAAAGAAAAGTAATACTGAAAAGAATACCAACAATTGAACCAATTTTATAGTGGTAAAGTAGAAGTATACATTTTCAACCAAAGGTGAATCCACCAGAAGGAACTGTTGGTTTATTTTCCCCAAAATTGAATTTTGGTTATGCAACGTCTCCAGTGGCAGGTAACGTTTGGTCATCTTCATCATCTTTCGGCCAATAAGTTTCAAGAATCTTTCCTGCCTTCTCATAAATTTGATTATTTTCATGAATTTTCAGGTTCTCAATCTTCTCAAGTCCTTCAGCATCATCAATATATTGTGCTTATATATTTAGATCTCTATCATTTCCTAGATCCTTCTCTACTTCCCTGATTTTCAAAATATTCTCTAGCCCTTCAAGAAAAATAGTTACAATTCTTGGTTCTGGAGAGATTAGAAGATCACATAGAGGCTTAATGCATCCTTGATTCAGAAGATATCTACAACCAACAACAGGAATAAGTAGTTTGTCTGATTGTATCAACTGACAAAAATTATTGAAAATCTACATCACACTGACTATTATCAGCAAACACATCTCATTACATTACATATTGTAAGTTGACCCCTTTACTCATTACTAGACAACCCATTTTAGCAATATGTTTGTGTTGATCATATATATTCATTAAATGTATACTTGATTTGATCATGTGTACCACCAAAAGTAGCATTAGATATAGCCCATGCTGCTTCTTTCTTGATATCAAACTCAGTAGTTTGCAACAATTGTACAAGAGGAATAATATTTGCGTCAATCACATCCTGTAAACCAATCCAAAATTAGGATATATGAACTTAAACAACATTTTACAAGGAATAAGAAATTCAATCAAGTGTCATTCTTAATATATAAAGCAGTAGCTAAGGAACCTGTATTTCATCTTTGTTTCCTGCAGTTATGTTTGAGATGGTCCAACATGCTTCCTTCTTGATACTTTTGTTATGATTATGGGTCAACAGTGCCAAGAGGCAAAGAAGTGCATGATTTTTTATAATGTACGAAGGGAACACACATCCCCACAAAATTACTTGAGAACATAATCTATCAAATAAAACAAAAGTATTCTCTCTATCCTAAAGAACTCACTGAAACATTTAATTTATGTGTGATTGTATACATTCTAGAAGACTAATTAAATCTCCACTTGGATGTGTACACCATAGATTGACTTGCAATATTTCAAGTTTCAAACCAGATGCCAATAGAGACTGGATATACCTGAGTCTATACATTGTCTCCAGTTACAATATTTCCCACAGTCCGGAGAGAAGGGATAAGAACATATGGAGATGGATGACTATAGAGACAAAACATGTAGAATTGAAATTTTCAAATGCATTTAGAAAAAGAATAGCTCTGATCAACCTCTAACCTTTATCAAAAAGCATAAATCTGGAACTAATAAAACACATTATTAACCATAAAATTAGAATCCTTGCATGAAATACACCTATCTACAACATTAATAATAGGTAGAATCTCAAAAATGTTCATCAAATTTTTAGTATTTATGCTTACAGTAGAAGCTCAACCAATCTTCGACAAACACCAGCCTCAATCACAGCTCGAATTTTTTCATTTGTTCCATCAGAAATATAATATAGAGCCCAGCAAGCATATGTTAATAATTCTTCGTCATTCAAATGAATCAGACGCTCGAGTGTTGGTAGAGTTGGCTTTGTCTGCAAGAAAACAGTTCATCAAAATTTTAGCCTTGAAAAATGTATTTCTATGGCCAAGGATGAAAATTTGATAGAACTGACAATGCAAATTTATTTAAAAAATCAACAACATAAATTACCTACTTGGTCAAATGCACGTTTTGGCTTTCCTTGATATAAATTAGACAAGGTCCAAGTGGCATTTCTCAACATAGAAAGCTTAGCGTGCTCATTTAGTTGAGCAAGGACTGGCATGAGGGCACCATGGCTGAGAACTAGATCTATGCATTTGGGTGAGCCACTAGCCACATTTCCCAATGCCTAAACAACCTATTAACATAAAAGGACAAGATATTAAACAACAATTACACTATAGGCCCAAATGCAGAAACAAAAACTTGGACTAAATTTGTTGGAAAAATGATTTATTACAAAATAGAAATATTGGAAAAAACATCTGTATGAGAAACAAAGTAAAGAAACATTAAAAAATAGTTCTCTAACCTGATAACAAACATCATCACTTGGTGAACTTAGCAGTTGTAAAAATATTTCCACAACTCCATGGTCAATCATAACTCGTGTATGCTCTGATGTTCCTGAAGCTATGTTTGTCAAAGCCCATGCTGCTTCAAACTATAATCAAGAAGGGAAAAAGCCACAAAGCCACTTTCAGACCACTAAAACACTTTCCTATTAGGAGATAAGATAAGATAATTATATTTATGTCCAACTAATGACCACAAAGTAGGTCAAAGGGACTGTTGACTACAATGATGTCCATACAATGCGGGTGAACCAAACTGTCTCCTATAAAAATTCAATGCATGAATATACAAGGTACAATGCATGAACATAAAAATAAAATGTATGGAATGCCCTGGTAGAGAAAATCTAGGAGCTAATGGGCCTGAGGATTAGACCCATATCTCGTAACATCTGAGGCTGAAAGAAAACATAATCCCTCAACCCTTTCATGAAATAATCAATCAAGTACATTATTGCCTTCTATCATGTATAGATAAAACAATAAGGGCTTTCACCTGCAACTATGGAAAATCATGCCTCATTAGGAATTCAACAAAGCGAGGAACAACTCTTGCATCAATAACCTCCTCTATAGGAGAACTATGCTCTGTCAAAATAAAAAAAAACCAATGGTCAGCTGTCTGATGGACAAAACAGACACAAATAAAATGGCATTTCATTGACAATTAATACATAATATTTGATGTAAATACCAATTGAAAGCAATTTTCATAATTGGGTAGTTGCTTCAAGTTGCATGTTAGGTTCATCAGACCATACTCCTGCAAACATAGCAGGAAGAATCTTAAACTGCAAAAAACAAAAAAAAAACAAAAAAAATAAATAAAATGAATAAAAAAAGGAAACAAAATTTCAAATAAGGTCATCATAGATGCCACGATAGAGCTTTACATATTCCTCTAAGCCAAATGAATAACCTATACTATCAGTAACCTAGTGAATTGACTATGGCTCAATTTTTTTTATTGAAAATTAAAAATTAGTTTTAGCATTCACTAGATACATAAAGGAACCTCTCAACTGTTAATAAATTGGTGGATCTACCAAATTTGAATTTTAATCTGCTGATAAGTTTAGATTTGATATCATAGGAGTAACCATGGGCTTACAATCCATCCTCTGAAATCTCTATTACAGGTCAAAAAACATCCTCATCAGCTCAGAGGAGAAGACAAATATGGAAGGAATACAAAGACCTAAACTAAACCTACTTTTGCCAAGGTAACGCCCCACTATAATAGTACAAGAGCGTTATAACGCACCTGATCAATGAATAGGCCGCGTTAGTGGCTAGGGAAATGATTTTTTTACACTAGAGGGCAACGTTAACCATGTTTTGAGTTTGGAACGGGAAAAACCCATGGAGAATGATTTGAATTTCTAGCTTTTTCTCAAAAGAGAGTCAGTACAAAAAGGAAACTGCAAAGCACTAATCTCATATTGGGCATTGCTAAAAACAACTGAACTCTCAAAGAAGGAAAAAGCATGGTAGTTGAGGAAACATCTTGGTTTTTTCAATTTAGAACTGGTAGAAAGAGAAGGGCAATGATTGCTCTCTCCATCTCCTATAAAATGGAGCTGAAGGCTCTTGGTTCAAGGTCGAAGGATTGTCAAAGTTTTGAATACTTGTGAAGTAGAGCATTATTATTGTAGTGTGAAGGTCCAGAGTCAAAGAGGTTCATTGAGAGCTTGTTGACTAAGACATCACCACATTGAGAGATAGAGAGATTGGAAGGATGAGGAGGGCTTGGTGGAACTGACAGTTGTAATCATCCTTTTTTCAAATTAATAGAACCGTATCTGTTTTGTCCATTCTATGCGTTGATTTTTTCATTATTATTTCATTATTTACATAGCATGAGATGAATGTCTTAGATGTGTATTGTTTAAATGTTTATCATATATTGACTTAATTGATAGGAAATGTATGTTGTGATGGAGATTACACTAGTGCTTTGATTGATTGCAGGGTCGAGATTTGGAGCTGGTGAAGAGAACTCCTGCTTCGCTGCCTAGCACTCTCCAAAAGACTTCAAGGTCATTGAAGAGGTAATCTTCTATCTTATTCCATCAATTTATTTAAGTTGATATGAACATGTATATGCTTTCTTTGTGAACTATACAACTAATATTACTGTCTGCCTTGGGCACTGGAAAGCCCTGAGAGGGATATTAGAAAACCAACAACCCAAGCATTTTACCCTATAGCAGAATTCACAACTCCGCTGGGGAGTTCCCCCATAGTTTCTGGACTATCTCCTTCCCCCTTTCTTCTTTCCTCTGTTCATAGATCCTTCTGACCAGTATTTATGCCCAGTAGACATTTCAAAAGCTCACAGAGTTCAATCCTATTTCTGTTTGACCATCTGAATAACTTTACCCTGGCTAACACTACCTCTGTTGGTGTTCTAGTGTGTTATAACACAGGCTCTAATAAAATACAATGTGTTAGTCTCTGGATTAACGCTGTCTTTACTCAGAGACAGTGTGTTACTCAACCAAAATTTGTTGTTCACCCCTGTGATTGTGTTTTGGTTGCAAAGTTTTTTGGCCATCAATATATTTCCTTGACTAAATCCATGTGCTTGTTTACTAAGCTGGCATTCATGTTTGTTTGCTCTTGTTTGAAAAATTAGTGTCAAAAGCATTTACTTTTTAGAGAAGAAATTATTTTTAGTTTTTTTGCGTCTAGCTGAATTAATTCTGAAAATTTCAGTTAAAAGACTGTTAAGATGAGGAAAATATATGTCTGAATATTTTAAAGTTGAACTGTGCTATTTGAATGTTAGTGCATGGATGTTGAAAAGAAACCTCTCCTTGTAGAAATACTCTTCATCAATTGAATATTTAGAGCATATTTTTGCATGGTTTCTTGAGTCAGAGTCTCATTACATTTCATGCGTCCACTCCCCCTCTACAAGACTAATAATCAAGTACACTAAGAATCAAGAGATAATAAAATCAATCACATCACTCTTTTTGAGCTCACACCAATAGTAGTTCTGGCTAGGATCTTGGGTTAGGAAAAGTGAGAAAATCACCCAAGATCTCAAAACTTGAGACTAGAGTCATTAACAAGCGAAATCCTACTGCACTCATATTACCGGGACCATTCCTTTACTGGAGCTCAGCGCGAAACAACACTTGGGTGCACAAGAAGGTAGCCTGCCTTGGACTGCATCTCATGGGTATGCTATATATTGGGGTTCCCTTCGGGGATTTCGAAACTAGATCGGAGATATAGGTATTCTGCCCATATAGCATGTTGTCCTTGACCGTAGACCCCCCTAATGATGTTTGTGATTTGAGTTATCTTTAGTGGCCATACTTTTTAGGGACTTACACAAGGTGACTGGGACAGACTGTCTTGACACCTGAAACAAACAGACCCACTCTGTCTTCGGTCTTTAGGAGGGTACTCATCTTCACGAGAGTGCTTACACCTATCGTCTAAGGTTCGAGCAAAGCTCTAGAGTGACCGTAACTGTACTTTCGACCAACCCTCTCTGTATACTATTGTGATACTGGATTTCATCACCAGCAAATTGTAGTACTCAGATAGGGCACCCTATTTTGGCTACTTGCTAATTGATTTTAGAGAGTCCTTTTTTCTTTTTCTTCTTTTTTAGGTGTGTGGTTACTATCATTGAGACTTTATAATACATCACAATTTATTAAAATTTTTTAAAACTAAACAGGTCACCGTGGCATCATTCGATTCACACCGTCTGTCTCGACAACAGCAAGGTCTACCTCCTCTGACTCTTGAGGAATAAATGAACCTTGGTGAGCTCATGCCTTCTGTGGAAGAGCAGTCTTCATTGAAAAACCCTGATTTTCACATAGCCTCATATCATACGGAATTTCCGGAGGACCCTTTCACGGAAGGGGTCGTACCTCATTACAATCCTCTACTCATTGATCTGTTGGGTCCTGTGATAGTTCAAATTCTACCACACACTGACATGTCTTCAACTGCACAAACATCCATTTCACAACCAACATCCACAGGGTCAATACCAATGGCAACCATCCCAGGTTCGCCACCATCCTCCCCGCCAGTTGTCAATTCTATGCGATCACATGGTAACCCCAGTAGTCAAAATATACCTAGTCCCAACCCTACGGTCATCACAACTATAAGTAACTCACCGATTCCTTTGGGATCTACTCCTATCGTGACCACGTTAGGGCCTACGGTTGCTCCTCCCACGAGTGTGACTACTTCAGTTCCTTTTATCAACCCTTTCGGTTGGAACCCATTGCTGAGTTCAAACCCCTTGGCCACCATACTAGGGGGAAGTGTCACCAGCACGTAGATAATAGGGAACATTTCACTACCCCTGCAATATTTAGGACAAACCAGAAAAACTTTTGTTAACACTATTCCCTTAAGTGGTTTAAATATCGATGTAGGATCTATGTTGTTGCCGAACTATTCAAGTAGTAGCATGCCTCCAAGAAGCTCTATTGCATCCATATGGACTAACCCACCCCGACCTCCATCTGGAATGGGAGGGCACTTTTACAATGGGGGCAACTAGCCATTTGCCCCACAATACAATATGCCCTATGGACAACAACCATATATCCCTACCCCTACACCTATAGGAATTTTTTATCAAAGTCCTACTTATCCTACTGGTAACACATTGATGGGCGGGCCCTATGGTCCACATAGTCAACCAACACTTCCTTGGTTAGATTCAGGGGAAAATTTGCAATTGCCATTTTTGGCAGCGCTAGACATTCCCGACATCTATAAACTGACTAATGACCCCATTAATCACAACCCGCTCTGGCCTCCAATACCACAGAAGATTCCTTCTGACATGCCAAAGTTAGATGGGAAACAAGGGGAAGACCCATCCACGCACATCACCACCTTTCATTTATGTTCTATATCTATTTCCATGGTGGATGATAGTGTCCAGCTTTGACTGTTTCCCCACACCCTTAATGGAAATGCTGCCAAGTGGTATATTGAATTTCCACGCACCGCCATAAACACTTTTGGCGCTTTAGCGACGGAGTTTCTAAAGAATTTCCAACTAAAAATTAGATTTGAAACCGGAACAGAACTGTTAACCTCGCTGCGCCAAGACATCGCCACCCACATCTCTGATCACATTCATGAATGGAGACTTAGGAGGAGGCTAGTCAAAGCACCAATCCTGGATCATCTCTTATCTAATTGGTTTTGTAAGTCTCTCTTACCCAATATCTTTAAAGTCATTGTCCTTTTCGGTGCATTTACAGAAGATCAATTCATTTTTCATGCCCAACATTTGGATTTAATCTATTCACAATCTGGCACGCTATATGATTTACCCCCCAATGCCCCTAGTAACCCAAATCCTCCAGCTACTCAGAAAACCGGAGCTCACACCGACGGTCTCGTTGGCACAATCTCTGGTGTAGCCACAAAACAGTCTCGGGGGAAAACCTCCCAGCCATCATTGGCTACCACCGCCCCTAACCAAACGACTACTCTTCCTACCACTGAAGTAAATTCTATGCAAACTTCACAAAAACCTAGTGGAAATAATAAGAAGAACAAGAAAAAGACATCTTCTTTGGAAGAGAAGTTGGACAATCAGAATAATCCTAATCAGAAAAATGTTGCCAAAAATGACAAAGGAAAGGATAAACCCATGAAATTTCCTTGCAAGATCTGTGCGGAGGACCACTTGACATATAAATGTCCTCAGCTGCAGGAATGCACCAATTTTGTCGGAAACAAGGATTCTGGGCAAACACCTGCCATTCTTCATAATCCTTTCCCTTTTCAACAGCAGCAACACCAACACATGGTTGACAACCCGCCACAACCCTAGCAACGGGGCAATGGTGGTTCACATCCTTCCGGTGAAGGATCATCCACCATTTATGTCATTGAGAGTGTTGAACTTCAAACACGAGCCAAGCTTTATGGAAATCCTACCATAGACGCTCAAGAACCTGGTACTAGTTCAAATACACCACCGCCTAATGATTTGCATATCGAACGGCCTACTGCTGACCCCATGATTCATCCCCCCAAAGGGACACTTCGACGCACAACTCATAACACCTCTGCACGTGCAGCCCAAAACTACAACATAGTAGAAGATTTGGCGCAGGCACCGTCAGCTATGTCTACTCTCGAAGTATTGCAAACTTGTCCAGCGCAAAGGAAAGCCTTGCTTTTGGCCATTGGTGGAATATACCCCCACAATTCCATGCTAGCTATCTTTGATATGGAAAAATCTCAAACTTTTCTCTCGCACCAAATCGCATTCCAAGTGCAGGTTGTGTCGAAAGGGAGACCAATTCATCACACTATCATTGACGAAGGTGCTTCGACCTGCGTTATGTCACAAGATTGCTGGCTCCCTTTAGGTTCTCCTACCTTAAAACCGCCGTCGAATTCCCTCAAAGCTTTCGATGGCCACACATTCCTCCAAAAAGGATACCTTGCTAGCTTTCCCATCACTCTGAGCGGGAAAATGGTAATCGTGGACGTTGAAGTCGTAGATCGCCATCTCGACTATAATCTATTGCTCGATCATAATTGGTCTTATGCCATGACTACCATTGTTTCTTTGGTCTTTTGACTCATCCTATTTCCATTGGATGGGAAAATAGTCACAGTGGATCAGTTATCCTTCTGCACCCCTGATTATTACACATTACCAAGTAGCACTATACCCCTAATAGGAGGCTTTTCTGACTCTTACGTCAGTATTGGTATCGGTCTTCTGAAGGCATCTTCCCTGCTGGGTTGTTTTCCTCTCCTGCCGCCAGAGATCCCAAATACGGTTGCAATGATATCCACCACTTTCAATGGCTCTATTGACCCATGGATCCTCCCAGAACCTTCAGAAATTGATTCCTACGGAGATCAGATGCCGCTCTCACCAGCCGAGTTGGCCTACCAAGCCATTCAAATTACATCTGAACCCTCCACTGCTATGGTTTCGACCAAAGGTACAAACCTCCCACCCATCACAGTTCTCTCTAAGGATCTCCTCAATGAAGTCTTGCCTATAGACGAAGCTATTCGACAGATCATGTCTCTAGAAGAACAACCTTGGGGAGAGTTTCACCATTGAGCTTCGATGATCGACTCAGATGTGATAAATATTGAAATCCCATCCTTTGACCCACCTGAGATGGTTCCCTCCGCTTACACGATTGTTCAAACTATCGATTCAGAAGGGAACATGGGTAATATTTCTAAGACAATGCTCATTGATATCTTGGTCAAAACAGGTATCGTGGAAAATATTCAAATTGGAGCAGATTTCAATCCTGAGGAAATTGCACTATTCAAATCCCTTTTCAAGGAATTCCACGATGTGTTCTCTTGGTCTTATAACGAAATGCTTGTCATAGATCCATCTATAGTTGAGCACGAAATCAAGATTTATGACAATGCCAAACCAATTCGGCAGCGACTCAGACCTGTCCACCCGCGCAAAGCAGCTGCCATCAAAATTAAGGTAGAAAAACTTTTAAACGCTGGTTTCATCTATCTCGTTCCTTTGACGGAATTGGTTTCCAATCCGGTTCCCATCGATAAAAAACAAGGCACCATCCAAGTTTTTATTTACTATCGCGTTCTAAACACCGCTTGTCCCAAAGAAAATTATACTACACCGTTCATAGATCATATTCTCAACGATTGTGCCGGATGCGAATCCTTTTCCTTCATGGATGGATTCTCGGGCTATAACCAGATTGCGATAAAAAAAGAAGACTAGCATAAAACTGCCTTCATCTGTCCTTGGGGCACATTTGCGTATTGTAAACTCCCATTCGGTCTGAAGAATGCTGGAGCAAATTTTCAGCGGGCTATGGACTACGCTTTCCATGACATTCGACATATTTTACAGGCTTACTTGGATGACCTTCTGGCCCATACAAAGAAATGACCTGATCACCTTGCTCATCTGAAAGAAATTTTTGCTAGGTGTAGATTCTCCAATATACGTCTGAATCCTCATAAGTGCATTTCATGGTCAAGTCCGGACATCTGTTGGGTTTCATTGTCTCCAAGCACGGGATTAGGGTTCATATCAATAAGGTTAAAGCAATTTTTGAATTTCCAGCACCACAATCCATCCTCCAACTCCAACGTTTGCAAGGGAAGGCAAACTTTTTATGTCGATTCATTGTTAACTATGCCGAGATGACGAAAGGATTTATGCGATTATTTAATAAAGGAACACTATACTTGTGGGATGACCAAGCTCAACGGTCATTTGATGCTTTAAAACATTCAATTGTTTCAGCCCCACTCCTTAGTGCCCCCGACTACTCACACGACTTTCTTCTCTACTTGGCAGCCTCACCATCCTCACTTGGAATGGTTTTGGTTCAAGTTCATAGTGGCTACATTGAACATGTGATATACTATTTTTCAAAAGGTCTAATCGGACCTAAACTCTGTTATTCACATGTGGAGAAA
Source organism: Pinus albicaulis (assembly GCA_034641835.2). Lineage (NCBI taxonomy): Eukaryota > Viridiplantae > Streptophyta > Pinopsida > Pinales > Pinaceae > Pinus > Pinus albicaulis. Next base: position 506,868,841 of record CM076582.1, read on the forward strand.
CTTTATCTGGCGGTATTTTTTTCCGTCACCCGACTCCGACACTATATATCGCTGCGACAGACTACGGTTATTGCTTTGGAGAACCCCATGCGACACATCCTGTCTCAACAAATGATTGGAGGAAAATATTCCAAATGGATCATAATCCTCCAACAATTTGATTTGGTCTTCACAGTTTCCAAAGCAAATAAATCTCTCATCTTCGCTGAATTATTATCGAACCTTCCCAGAATCGACCCCGGAGAAGTAGCTCATGATCCATTTCCTGATGAATCTATATACTTGGTCGATTCTTCGGACCCATGGTATGGAGACATTTTGGTCTACCTACAAACCCAATTCTTCTGCCCAACTCTCACATCCGACGATCGTCATCGTATTTGCCACCAGGAAAAGCATTACCTCGTTCTAAATGATACATTATATCGCCGTGGTATCGATACTATTCTTTGGCGTTGTCTCACTTTCAATGAAGTGGAACGTGTTTTGAATGACTACCACATAGGGGCATGTAGTGGTCATCTTTCGGGGATAGCTACTGCCCAAAAAATCCTGCGCGCAGGTTACTATTGGCCCACTTTGTTTAAAAATTGCATTGCAATGGTCCAGAAGTGCCATCCATGTCAAATTTTCATGAAGAAAATGCATGCTCATCCTGCCCCCCTTCATCTGGTTATCTACATTGGTCATTTTTCTAAATGGGGAATTGACTTCATCACCTGCAATCCCACTTCAAAAAATGGACACAACTACATCATGGTTGCAGTCGACTATTTTACGAAATGGGCGGAAGCCATTCGCACTTTTAAGGCCGATGGTGAAACTGCTACTCTCCGTGGTTGTGGTCGACTATTTTACGAAATGGGCGGAATCCATTCCCACTTTTAAGGTCGATGGTGAAACTGTTGCTCTCTTCCTATTCAATCAGGTAATTTTTCGGTTCGGCATACCCCTATCTATTGTCATAAATCATGGATCCCACTTTCAGAATCATATGATGACCGAATTAACATCCATGCTAGGTTTTCGTCAAGATCAATCTTCGTCTTATTATCCTCAAGCTAATGGTCAAGTCGAAGCTGTAAATGGCATCCTCAAAACCATGATTCGTCGACTGGTTGGAAACCATAAAACTACATGGCATCAGAAGTTGTATTCCACATTATGGGCATACCGAACATCAGTCAAAACTGCCACAGGCTTCATGTCATTTCAACTTGCATTCAGCCTAGAGGCAGTACTTCCAATCGAGTGTGAAATTGCATCACTCAAACTCGTTGTAGAACTCTTGCCTGGCACCATTGCCACAGAAGAGCGCTTTTTCTCACTTGATCATTTGGACGAAACTCATCGAGATGCTACGCTAGCACTTGAAGCTCACCAGGGCCCAGTCAAAGCTCAATACGACAAATTTTTCAAGCCTCGTTCTTTCCAAGAGGGTGAGCTCGTTCTACTCTATGATAAAAAACATGACCTCTTGGGGGCAGGAAGACTCCAACCATTATGGCTTGGTACTTACATCGTCACTAAATTCCTCTCAAAAGGGGCTTATGAACTTCAGGACTGTAATGGAATTCCGCTCGCGGAGCCCCGCAACGGTCTCTATCTAAAGAAGTATTTTTCCTAGTTTCGCACTAGGCGTATGCTTTGTAATTTTATGCATATAAGTTTTTCCTATTGTTTTGATGTCTCTAGATATTTTTTGGTTTTTGAGGTGTTTTTCTCATCTACAATATTTTTCTTTCACACAGATGTCGTCATCCTCCTTATCATATGTCGGATATGCGGACGGTGCTAGTTGTCACACTAGACACGTTGCTTCAGCTGCTTGGGTTCTCTACACTCCTGAGTCGGAACTTCTTGGTTCTGGGGGAATTTTTCTAGGTAGTTCCACTAATAACGTTGCCGAGTACATGTCAATGATCCAACTCCTCATGGAGGTGGCATCTCGTGACATCTCCAATTTAGTGGTCAGGTTAGATTACCAACTTGTCATTATGCAGTTAAACAATAATTACCATGTCCTTCATCCAATCTTGTTACGTTATTTTTTAATGGTGTGAATTTTAGAACGTCAATTTCAAACAATCACATTTGAGCACGTTCCTAGAGAATTTAATGCATTAGCCGATTATTTGGAAAACTATGTGTTAGATTGGCATTTGTCACATTTTCTATAAAATATTTACTCATGAGTATATATATTTTTATCCCATTGAAAATACATAAAAAATAAAAAAATAAAAAATCACCAAAAAGTATGTATATATATATGTCGTGTCCAGTACAATAGTTACATCAAAAAATCTTCCAAAACTTGTGTGTTTTACAAAAATTTGGCTATACTAAGCCACGCTCTGACACTTATACATCCGCTCCACCAGCTAGGACTAATGATCATGATAACATACAACTTCTCTGGCTATCCTCCTCAGAGGCACCAGGTATCTCTCCGGCACACCTACAGTATGTCATTGCAAACGAACTGGAACCTCCCACACAGGAAGGGGTGGTATACCCATACTCAAACCCTCCAGGTTTCTGGAGAGATCATGTAAAATCTAGGCATCATCATCCTCGGCCGCTTCTGCATCCTCAGCTGGTGCGCCAGCCCCAGGTAGCTGCAGTCCTCACCGTGTATAGCGAGCGGCCCCAACTGGGAAGATAGGTGCCACATCTGTGTCAAGCAAGAAAGCTTCATGTAAAAACATAATTTTCACCCTATTTCAACAAAAAAAATTGCATAAACATTCAAAATACAAAAACAAAGTACTTCCTTGAATACATTGATCATTTCCTTTTTACCATCGAGTCCCCACTAGGTTCCAGGGGGCAACGCTAACTCTGGATATCCTGTGAAGTTCATCCCTGCATAGGGATAATCCTCAATCATAATAATATGGGAGTTCAGCCAATCAAAAAATCCATCATCAAAACAATGGTGAATGGGACCCTCTCCAGTCTGCGGAAGCAAAGTTTCCCATCGAGCCTGCCTCGGCTCGTGTGGGCCCAATGGAGCTGTAATGATTCTGGGCCTCATTAATGGTACCCACTCCAGTATGAAACAAACGATTATTGTACTGTACCAAAACTCTCTCTGGGTACAGTTCTTGCATGATGTGAGCTCTATTAGGACCTAATGGACAACTCCATCACACCAGTCATTCACCTAAGGCTGCATACAATCTAAGGCTAGTAGCATCTGGGCCTTGGTGGCCACATGATGACTCTTGGCACCTGCCAAGCAAACAATCATCCATAATATAGACCTCAGTGGTCTCAAAGCTACCCGTACAATAGGTACCCAGTTGCTAACAGCCTCTGTGTTGCATATGTAATGAGCAAGAATGAGATCAACAGTGGAACGTGGATCCACTTTGGACCCTGTCAAGTTGGGCCTCGGTCCACGACATGACAGGCCGGTCAAAAATTAAACATCATTTTTCTCAATTGAGAGCTCATTGCCCCCAATTCGAAAGACATGGTGAAATTCATCCCATTGTTGAATCAGCCACCTCAAGAGGTCCTCTTGACCCCTCATCAGTTCTAAACATGCATATTTTAGCAAACTGCATCTGTAGAGAGCCATCAAGATTGCAGCATCAGTAATCATATCTCTTTCTTCCCGTTCATGTTCTCTCTGTCGCTAGATACTCATGATTAACAGTTGAATACTTGCAAATGCAACATTTTCAACCGATTATAAATTTTCTGGACCACTTCAAAACGCTTATAAATGAGTTCCTAAAAAATGTGTTGGGCCTAACACTAGCTATAGTGCAAAACAGAGTGCACTAACGTGCCCTTCCCTCATGAGAAGTGTGCTTAACACAGATCCAACACTGCTGGCCCGCGTTAGCCACTAATATTTTATAGGGCCTGCCAAATTTCCCATTTTGAACCAGCAAAGCTTCACAAAAATACAATTAAATCATAGTAGGAGGTTCTAGCTCCTACCTGGATCTCGCGGGAAGGAAAACCATTGCTCGGATTGACCGCAATCGTCAGTTGAATTTTTCACCCTTTTTCACCCCAGAGCTCCTTCACAGCACTCAAAATAGTGAAAATGAATGTCTTCTAACCTTCTTATAGCCACTTTGGGGGCATGACTCTCTTAGCTAGTCGATAAAAAGTCATGAATTGTTGTTGCATATGTGTCACAACTATTGAGATTTGTTACTAATGTTCTGATGAGTGATCAAGATTCATATGCAGACATGCACATGTTTTGACCCTTTTATCAGGCATTCCTTTTACGGTTTTTTTCTTGCTCGTTAATCCAAAAAACCTCGAGTTCCCTTCTTTGGACTTGTTAAACTTATACAAAGTTGATTTTGAGCATTCTTTTCATGGTCTTTTTCTTTCTCGTTAATCCAAAAAACCTAGAGTTCTCTTCTTCAGACTCGTTAAAACTGATATGAAGAAGCACTGAGCTTTCTTTTTAGGGACCTTTTTCTAGCTCATAAAACTGAAGAAACCCTGAGTTGCCTTTGTCGGGCTCACTAAAATACCACGACAGAGAGTAAGGAGCCATTATTTTTCTCTTTTTCAAAGCTCTTTAAATCAAAAAAGTAACCGAGTTTTCTCCACGTGACTCGTTAAAATTTCACAGAGAGCACCGAGTTTTTCTTTGTTGGACTCGTTAAAATTTCACAAAGAGTACTGAGTTTACTCTGTCTCCTCGTACTCATAACAAAATGAAGTAGACATCCATCGAACATAGATTTCTCACTTTTCAGGCTTCGATGGACTAACTCATGGAAAATGAACTGTTTTGGGCTTACTATTATCCCTTTGCCGTGCCCAGTTATCAAGACATGACAAAGGTACCCCAATGGAGTTGTATTTTATGACATTTTTCAAAATCTATAAACATGAAAAATTCACCGATTTTACTCTTCTGGACTTGTTAATCCTAATCAGACGGGGCACGGAGTTGTCTTTTATGATAATTTTCAAACTCTCTAGATATGAAAAATACACCAAGTTTACTCATTTGGACTCGTTAAACTTAATCATATGGGGAAAAAAATTGGAAAAAATGGATACTACCTTTGTTACAATTCAGAAAGGTCGATTTGGCAGCAAAAATCTTGAACATGGCACTTCCCAAAAAACTCTTTCGCAGTTAGCCGCACCCTACCATCTATGAGTATTAGCCTTCATCTCCCAGTTTCCCTACACTGGTAAAATCCTAACACACTCTTTGGTGTTCATTAAGCCTCAGCTGCCTATTACCCTGTTACAGTGCCTTCTATTGTTCAAATAGATCTCGTTATCTACTGCTCCTCTTATAAACCAAACCGTTCATTATGCCATAAATTATTTGTCTTCAGACATCCCCATTTGCTCTTCAGTATCTCCATCACAAAAAAAATCATTTGGTTTCCGTTTCGTGTTGACTGATATAGGATGCCTCAGTGCCTCCCTTTTAATAAATCTCTTCCTATCGACTGCAACATCTTATCTAGGAAGTTGATCCAGAAACCCATCAGTACCCAGATACTTGCAAACATCAGTGGCAGGTAGTATTGTGTTTGATTAGTAGTCTTCATCATTGGCTCCTGTTCGAATGATTGTATGAGTGTTTGAATTCAACTCTTTTTATTCACACTCGCTAGATTGTACTGTGCATCTTAGGGACCATCATCATTATCGGTGGCCACCTTCGCATCTGTTAACAATTCTCATTATCGACTAGTAATCAGATGATTTCTCACATGTTTTATGATAGCTCCTTCATTCACATGTTGAGAAATATGCAGTTTAAGTGAAGCGGCGATCAAGACCTTGGGGCAAAGGTTACATCATTAAAGCTATGTTCCCTTCCCCAAGTTGCGATTTTTTTTATGGAGACAGCTTCTTCAGCCTGATCCTATTATGACAGACACTTCCACATTGTGCTCATCGGTGGAAAGATTCTTCATATCTCTATTCTATAGAAATCATAGCATGGGAATGCCCGACTCAAGGTAGATACTATATTTTTTGATATATGTTGTTGTTTCAGGTTTTCCTCGGTCTTTCAATCTCTTTATCTCTACTACACACATTATAAAGTATTTCAGCCATCGTCTTCATCTCTGACCTCACACTTTAGGGGGCATCTGTTACAAGTCAAAATACCTCCTCATCAGCTCAGAGGAAAAGATAAATATGGAAGGAATACAAAGACCTAAACTAAACCTACTTCTGCCAAGGTAACGCCCCACTATAACAGCACAAGAGAGTTATAATGCATCTGATCAATGAATAGGCCACGTTAGTGGCTAGGGCAACACTCTATTTACACTAGAGGGTAGCATTACCTATGTTTTGAGTTTATAATGGGAAAAACCTGCGGAGAATGATTTGAAATTCCACCTTTTTCTCACAAGACAGTAAGTACAAAAAGGAAACTGCAAAGCACTAATATCTTATTGGGCCTTGCCAAAAACAACTAAACTCTCAAAGAAGGCAAAAGCATGGAAGTTGAGGAAACATCTTCGTTTTTTCTATTCAGAAATTGTAGAAAAAGAAGGGTAATTATTGCTCTCTCTCTATCTCCTATAAAATGGAGCTGAAGGCTCTTGGTTCAAGGTCGAAGGATTGTCAAAGTTTCGAATACTTGTGAAGTAGAGCATTATTTTTGTAGTGTGAAGGTCGCGAGTCAAAGAGGTTCATTGAGAACTTGTTGACCAAGACATCACCACATTGAGATATAGAGAGATTGGAAGGCTGAGGAGGGCTTGGTGCAACTGATGGTTGTAAATCTCCTTTTTTCACAAATTAATAGAACTGTGTTTGTTTTTTCCATTCTATGTGTTGATATTGTCATTGTTATTTTATTATTTACATAGCATGAGATGAATGGCTTAGATGTAAATTTTTCAAATGTTTATCATATATTGACTTAATTGATAGGAAATGTATGTTATGGTAGAGATTACACGGGTGCTTTGATTGATTGCAAGGTCGATATTTGGAGCTGGTGAAGAAGGATCCCTTCTTCGCTGACCAATGCTCTCCAAAAGACTTCAAGATCATTAAAGAGGTAATCTTCCATCTTATTCCATCAAGTTATTTAAGTTGATATGAACATGTATATGATTTCTTTGTGAACTATACAGCTAATCTTACTGTCTACCTCGGGCACCGGAAAACCCTGAGAGGGATATTAGAAAACCATCAACCCAAGAATTTTACCCTATAGCAATCTCATATGAATCTTGATTGCATACTTACAATGTCTAAGGAATGCTTTCTCTAGAGCCTAGGCTCAAGAAATAATGTAGAAAGCTCGTGTCCTTCATATTGAATTGAGGTGCTAGCTGTGTCTGGCACAATGCATGTTGCATGTCTAAAAAAGCGTCGGGAGACAACCATGCATCATACTAGAGATTTACAATCGCATATGGCACCAAATATAATCTAAAAAACATCTTCAGGAAGGTGATCAAACAAATCTGGTTGTGTGTCTTCAATCTTGAATGTACTTCTACAATACATTCAATAAAATGTAAGTGAGATCATCAATCAACTCTTGCAAAAAATCCTTAAAATACCCATTCTGAATTGTTTAAGTTGTACGTCAAAATACCACTTTAAAGTCTTAGGAAAATATACATGCACACCCGATGTTATACAATATAAATAGGGAAAAAATAGGTAAAATTTGAAAGCCTATAAAATTATTGGTGCACCCTCTTGTATACTCTACTCCCACGCCCTTACCCACAGACCATCATGCTGAACATAAATCAATGTTGTACAGATCTGTTAATATTACCACATGTATGTAAGGACCTGCAGTATTACTTGTTATACCTTATATTGTACACTTGTTCAAATAATTTATGTACCAAGGTTATGAATTTTGGATGTCCCAAAACTACTAAAGTTTTTCTATTATGAGTCAACTATTGATCACATCAAGATATGAAAGCAATTCCTATAAACTATTCCCTAACAATCTATCTAAACAGTATAATTTCCATCTAAAAAACCTAGTAAATTTTATTGGAGAATGTTCCATTCCTGTTGAACTTTCTTCATCCATTTACGCTTATCAACATGCTATTAATTTTTTTTTATAAACTTCAATCGTACACCATAAACATGGAAAATAACATTTCTTTTGGCAACAAAAATCACAAAAAGGGATGAGAAGAGCATGCCCTTTAATAAATGTATACCTGGTTTGTTTCTTGGTGGTAGAAGTGATCCATAGGGTCCCTTACACTGTCAAATTGTTTGAAGTGACCTAGGTCATGACAACTACTACTGGGCAAGCTATGCAGTCAAATTTCCTCCCTTTTTTGTTCCATATGCATTGTATCTTCCTCCATTTTCTATTCCATATCAATTTTACCAAATATCAACTTAACTAAATGAAAATCAACAAATTTCTAGCTTGTGAGACCATCTTAATCATATTCTTCAATATTATTGCAAACCGATGCATCATCTTCATCTCTACAAACCACAAATATTTGTTGAGGTCCACCCTGCATAACAGACACAAAAAATTAACCTTTGGAAACAAAAGTAAATTCATATTTTTTATTCTATGCTAGCATGTTTATAATGTGGCAATGATACCAACGAATAAATGGTAAGAGGTTACCATGGTTTAATTTAAACTCTCTTACCTAAAGCCTATTGGAAATACTGAGAGGGGGGGTGAATCAATATTCCTTTCAATTAGAACATTAGTTAATCTTCAATTATTATTAGTGTTTGTACAATGATAGCAGCAAACAAAAGGAACACAAATGCACACAGTTTTTAAGGTGGAAACCCACTTCAGGACAAAAACCACCTAATGTTTTTCTAATAATTCTTTAGTATTCAACTCCAATTGAAAATAAAGCTCCAACTTCCTAGAATCTAGAAAAGCATTCTTCTCCAGCTCCCACTGGATGGACACTCCAACACCTGATATTCTTCAGTAGTCAACTAAATAGATGCTCCAAGACCCAATGAGCTACAACTCACCCTAGCACCACCCTACCACCCTATAGAAGAATAAAAGAAGAATGGACTCTCGTACCAGGGAAAATGGTCCACTTTACAATGATATAGAATGATGTAGAAGAAGAAGACACACTAGACCATAACCCCAAATATGACACAACCACCTAATGATGATCTTAGACCTCCCGACACTTCCTCTTCAACTCTTGGCAAATAGACACCTGTACAATTTTTACAATGATGTGTTTACAATGACTTAGTACAATGATACCTTTACAGTCACTGTATGCAATGTTGCCCACTTGAAGTCTTCATGTGATGAACTTATTGCTACTATTATGCACCTTGATTTCTACTCTTGTCATGCTACCCTCTTTTGCACCTTGCTTCGCTTTGCTACCCTAGAAAGTCTATTCCTTTGTAGCCCTTGACAACACGTGATCTAGCTTTTTCTTTCCTTCTAGGAGCTCGATATTGAATCTGGTGTATCTCTGTTATTTCAGATCCCAAATAGGTAATTTTCAGTTCTATAGTATTTCTTTGAGTCTTATTTATAATGCCATAGGTCTTACCCAATTTGTATTATTTAAGAGAGAGTTATGCCCAATCTCTCACAATGACCTAATTATGGACTAGTTCAGTAGAGCGAACTTATTCAAAGAGCCATGTGTCATTGTTTCATTATTCAGCTGTAAAATTGATACATCAAAAACCAAATTCCGTGCATTATCTACCAAATTTTATGAAATTCCAATCCGATACTCAGAGAGAGAGTTATGATGATTTTCCCAAGGTCACTTCTTTGAGATGAATTTCAGGAGCCTGCAAAAACACTGACTTCCACATATCATATCTCCAAAAATATTGTGCACCTTGGTCTCACAAGAGGTTACTCAGGATTTCAGCTTCGCCTCATAAAACTTTTAGCTTCTGAACCTTTGTAGAAAAAAAGTTAGAACAAAAATTCCATGATGACCTATTTCAGATGGCAAAATCCCTTACATAAGGAGGATATGAGGATCAAAATTTATATAAATGCTTAGGTTGAGAGGAGCTTCAAAAAGTGAATGTGGGAGGGATTTTGGGATCTTAAAAAATATTAATTATGACTTTTCAATGAGCCATGCCACAACCCCATGGGGTTTTATCCCACTGACTGGGGGTACAAACTTCAAACATGAATATCTCTCAAATTGTGAAGAATTACGTGGCATGCCATATATCAACGGAAACATCTCGAAAAGAAGAAACCATCAAAATAATTCTTGACCCAGAATATATTAATTTGGTAGGTCAAAATTCCCATGCATTATTGGGGTAGCCCCTGGTGTTGCTTGGGTTGACATCAATGACAACCGCTGATCAACAAAGCCTACACGATCTCCTTGGGGATTAGTTTGCATCATCTCAATATTTTCTGTAGCCTGAAAATTAGAAACCAAAGTTAATAGAAAATTTTGTGAAAAGAAATATAATAAACATAATCAATATTCTTAATGAAAAGTATCGATACCTGTGTCGTGGATGAAACCTGAGAAGGAATAATCTCTTCAAGCAGCCCTTGATGTGTAGCACACACCTAAAAATTCAATAATGTTAAGAGCCACACCATATAAAATTATGTTCATCTTAAAGTCACTTGCAATTTAACATAAATATCTAGATAGATAATACCTGTGAGACCACTGGAACATATGAAGGTATCATGTCTTCGAGAATACCTTCATGTGTAGCACTAACCTAGAAATTTCATAATGTTAAGACTCATACTGTATAAAATTATGTGACATAAATTCATTTTCAATTTGACGTACAAAAATACAGATAGATAGTAATGAATGTGGCACCTGTACATGATCTACAGAATGAGGATCAGGGGCAAAGAAATGTTGTTCTAAGAATTTTGTAAACTGCATAAGTTAAATAAATATATTGGCGTAATTTTTTGGAGACTAAACATATATACACCAAAAAAACATGTTACATGCACTCTAGCTCATCTTATAAATGTGTATTTTAAAATAGATCAAAACATGCTTGTACATACCTCGCCCATGGTGTGCATTTGTTGTCTAATAGCTCACTCATAGTGGTCTCTACAGGAGGATGCATACTCTAGAAGCTCATCTCGCTCCATATCCCTCAACACGTCATCTGGAATACTCACAAATGAACGAACTCCTGTACTAGATGAAGGTTGCCTTGTCCCTAAGTTGACTTCCACCCCTCCTAAAGTAGTTGCAATATGCTCTTGTATCTTCTCCCTCATCTGAGATGCAGCACTGGAGATAAGGGCTAACTCCTCCGGAAGTGTAACTACCCTAGGTGGTCAAGGTGATAAACGAGGTGCTGGAGACCTAAACCTAACATCTTGCATAGCATCAGGTCGTTCATATGTACAACCTTTTCCAATTCCATAGAATTTGGACCCTGTATCTATATAATTAGGGTCCATGTGCAAGTCTCAGAATTAAGCATACAACATCCTAAAAAAATATTTCGGCACCTCATCATTATTTGGTAACTTCCGGTATGCATATAGAAACTTCTCATAAATATAAGGTGAAATATTGCGATCTTTGAATCTTGCAATCTTCAACCATTTTTTGTCTTCAGACTGCAAGTCAAATAGTGACAAGGCCATTTCTTTAGTGACCCTACTTTTAAATTCATTGTAGGAGTGGATTCCAATCACTGATGCTCTCCTCCTACTCATCATCTCAAAAAAAACTTGGGTTGATGCTCCAACCCCGAAATAAGTGTCTATCAAACTCTCCAAATTGTGCAAAATAATTTGGAGACAATCTTAACTAGGGGCAGAGTGATTGCAACTTTTCAATTCATTGTGAAATCTCGTGGAATTCTCCCTCATCCCATCAACAGTAAGTAAGGATATGGTATCTTCCCAAGGCATCTCCTCAGGAATATCACTGGGATGGGTGTAAAGGGGATCATAGCTCAGATTTCGAGGAAACTCATGAACCCTACGACCTCTCTCCCTAGGAGGGTGACAACAACCACCTGTAACATGTTAAATTATTGCACATATTAAAAATTCAATAATTTATAAGGAAAATTTGTATTTAAAAAACTTGTTTGGTTATTTGAAAATACCTCGTGGAAAAACTATCTCGTCCTCTTCGCTCATCGGACTAGGATTTTTCCCTTCCGAGGAATGAAGGTCTCTACTAGCCACTGTAAAAAACATTAAATTGTTTTATAACACAAGTACATAAGACACACAATAAGTTTCACATTAAAAATACATAAAATAAATAAATTTTCCTTCATATTTTACCTGAACGATAACTATCCAAGTGTGGGATGGATGCCACAGGCTGAGACATTTTTCACCTTTGTCCCTCACCAGAAATAGGGCCAACCAGAACTCCTACATTTGCACCTATGGAGCATAATTTTTTCACATTAAACACATGTCATTTGAAAAAAAAATTAACCTGTTCAACATTGAATTTAACGTAAACTTGAACATTTTAACTATAAATTGATCTAATGTGTACTTATACCGTGTATAATATAACCCTCAAAATGGGATCTATGAAATTGGGGATGAATGGGAATAGGTATATGGGGATCCTCTTGTTCAATTTGGTGTCTAGGCACATGATTCATATGAATGCGTCCACCTGTGCAGGACAAAAAAATTTCACATCAATCAATTTTTCACAACGAACAATAAATATAACATACTTGAAAACATGACATAACTAAACAACCAATGTACCTGATAATCCTCCTCTCATGGAGGGGTCTCTGGAGGGCTCTCCTGATGCCATTGTTGCTATAGTATCAAATAAAATTTATGCCCCTCATAAACAAATTGGAAAACAAATTATCAATCCACAGTCATGTCATCAATCGATGGATAACAGGTACTATAGCTCCTTGACATACAAGGGCTCATAAATAGTACATGGAATAATATCTCATGGCACTAACTAAGGTGGGTCAATCATTCCTCCAGTTGTACAACTTGACTACCTAGGTATTAGTGAGTGGTATCCTCGAGTGTTACTCTATGTCTTTTGGAGCAATAGGATGGTTGGTTAGCCTATCAAAAGAGGGCTTCAAGTATACCTAGGGGAATTCCTATATTCCTAAAAGTACATGAAGTTGAGATTTTGTTTACAAGTATTGTCTTATGTCATAGTACTACAAACGATACTGGCAAGGGTTACAAGTGTTTCACACAATGTGATTCCACTTTATTTCCTACATTTATTGTTCCTCTACTGTAGGATTACCCAGTTATGGATAGATCACCGTGTTATTAAAAGGCATTAGAACACAATCCAAAAACAAATTTTAAATATATATGAGCTTGCTAACCAAAGGAAAGGTATCCTAAAATAGAAATAAAATGACTTGTGCAAGTTATGTTTTGAGGTTGAAATTGCAAAATGTTCACAACTTCTGCTATACTTCTTTGATTGGCTATTCTGACCCCAATCATGAAATGCTACAAGATCATTAAATCTATTGTCACTGGATTGGCATAATTTTTTTATTAATGGAGTTGGAAAATCATCATTTTGTAGGGTTAATAACGTTATCTAATAATCATTATTGGAAAAGAGGCCATTGCCTCAATTCTTCTTCTTTCTAAGCTCCTCATCCTATTGTTTTGTAGTCACAATCAATAGTCATAGCTGATGTTCTAGTGAAATATTCCTCCTCAAGAGTAATGGAATCTGAGTTAATGGATATTTATAACAAATCCCTATGAGTGTTGAGGATGGAGAACATTGTACATCAAGATGGTGCTCCATTAATGTATTATCACACTTGATATGCAAGCGCTTTCAGGCCAATGTATTCATGATTTTTTCTTTTTATTATAGAAAATATATTTTAAACAACTAGGACAACATTTGAAATTATCTTCCTTTTTTGGTTCAAGCATGTCAGCATTTTAAAATACATGTGAATGAATCTAGATCCCAAGAAATATTCCTGTTGAACCAGAAAGTCTTGTGGTTTCCTTTATGTTCTTTTGCATTTACATGCTGCTATGTTCTCTTTTTCTCATCCAGTATAAAGGACTTCCATTCCCAGTATGTTATGTCTCCTAGATCTTTTACTCTATTTTAGATTTAATAAGTTGTACAATATCAATAACAGCTCAGAAGGTAGGGCGACAAGCATTGTAGACTCCAAATATCACAGAGGTTCTATCAACCTATATTGTGAGTTATCTGGTGCATTATACCTGTTGACTATCAGAAAAATAGCTGGAATCCTATTATGTATTTGCATTTTGTTTCTTTTGATTCAAAAGTTTCAAATTAAACTTGCCATAAAATCTTATCTAATTCAACTTCAACTTGCCAACATGAGGACAAAGAATACATGAGGATATATATATAGTAGTGAGGTCATTTTTCATCTACCATGAACTTCACCTATGCTCATGACACTTGAAATTATTCATGAATATCTGATTTCTAATGACTCTCACATGTGCAATAAATCTTAACATTTCTATTGAGATTATTATAAAAAGTGTTTACACTATGAGAGAAGAGAAATTATGAGGAAAGTAGAGATGATTATTTTGAATCCTAAATGATTTGTTTCCAATGTTGTTGCAAAATTATGGAGGATTTCATGAGATGATGAATAGATTTTTGATGTTCATTTTTTGTATTGAATGTACATTTTCCTGCTACTACATTCTTCATCAAGTAGACAAGTTTTAAGACCAATATCAACATTCCCCAACTTGCTAGACATAATTCCTTATGAATCTATATGGAGTCCTTATATGAAAATTGATCTCAACCCTTAGAAAATGTGTGGAAATTGTCTTTGTGCCTTATTTGCATTAAAGTGATCATACAACCAACTTGTGATGTTGTGCCTTTGGTATTTCTAAATTGTCCTAGAAGCATGTATGAAGATAATGTCCTGGCTTGTGAAAACCCTAGTTGCACAACCTTCGTGATAAACCCTTAGCTAACATTCATGCGCCACAAGATTATTATCTTGGAAGAGATGCATTGCAAGGAATTTTTTTGGTCAGTTGGTAATCAGAGCTTAATGCTTTCAACTTGATCCCATTCTCCTCCACATAGGTTAATATTCTCTCTCCCTCTCTTATTCTTTCAAAAAAATTACAGTGATCATACATATTTGTAGCCAAAGGATAATATTATAAACATAAAAAATGGACTGAAAGAGAGATACTATTGTGGACCCCTATATAATCCCTTTATGCACCACAATATTCTCATTTTATGTTGTCTGTGTCGGATCATTATGAGTAGAAATAGATATAGTTATATTCCATGATGAAGCACTGAAGGCTACATTTATTCACTACAACCAATGGTTTAGGCAGTAATTTGAGGCGAAATCGATGAATACACTTGTGTTAGTCATCCATAATTTTGATTTTATCCAAAGATGACTAAGTATAAAGTCTCAGATTTCTAGAAACAATATTTATAGAAACAATGTGAAATCTAGAAATCTCACTGCCTTCATCATCCTAAGTTTGTCAGTTCACCAAAAAGCTTCATCTAGGCCTTCTAAGAGATCACACTTCTGTTTCAAAAGGAAGCTTGTTTCAAGCTATTTACCCCATTTTTACCTCCATTTCATTCCCCCATTCTACCATTCCTATGCCTATTTTTATCAATCCATTTCGCTCGGAAAATAGCCCATTTTCGCTTCATTAACTCTTCATTTCCTAAAGAAAACCCCCTTAAACCATTATGAAAACCCTTATTTGGTTTAAAATACCCTCTTCTACCCTATCGGAACCTTCAAAAAGGCTAAAAACCTCTGTTTTAAGGCCTAAATATGATCATTTATAAGAAAACAAGACTTAAGCCCTGCGGGCTTAAGCCCTCCACCCCTTTTTCTCATATAACCTGAGGGCCTGACCATCTGTTAAGCCCTTGGCCCCTTTTCCCTTAAAAAACCCCGGTCTCATTTTTCCCCACATGACCATTCTCCGCTTTTTAAACCCCCTTCCCTTGTTATTTCAACCCCCTCCATTACTTTCTGTGAACAAATCACAGTCATGGATCTTTCTGATCTGAAAACGTTCGGTCTTTCCCCCCTCTAACTCATCTTTTGATCTCCCTTATCCCTTCACCCCCGCAAGGAATATCTAGACTGTAGATCCTCCTGATCTAACGGCCCACGCTCACTCTCACCTTCCAACACTGCTCAACAAAACTTTACTATCCGACAAAATGGATGACATCAACTACCAGTCCCACCATTTCTGCGACCCCACCTTCCTCTAATCACGTTCAATCAAAGTCGTTGATCTGGCTCCTCCAGATCTAATGGCTCCTGATTGGTTTCACATTCATTTCACCCACAAGGATTAACACTCTTTTTCTGCATGAAAAAGGTGATTTGACCCTGGACAGGTGTCATCCATCCTATGGTATCGTGTCCATTAGGGCAAAAACTTCTTACTGCCCTCTCCCTACGAAAAAACCGCTCGGTCTTCTACAAAACCACTTCTCCTTGTTTTCGCTCCCTAATTCAAAATTCCCTCTGTCTGCGTCATTCTGCCATCAAAATCCTCCTCTGTGCATTCTCCCTTCCTCTACAACTGGTCCCAAACCCTCCGAACCTCTGAAGAAGTTTACCCTCGAACACAGGTTTTTTTTAACATGTTTTTGTTTCTTCCTACAGGCTTTAATGGTGGCCCTAAGTCGAAGGGCCATCCCATAGTCAAGTTTATAGTGACATGGCCTTGGATGACGATCCAAAAAGGTCTATAAGAAAAATAAGAAAGGGATCCAGGGTTTTATATCAACGATTTATCAATGCCTCATGAGCATTAATCCTTTTTTAAACCCTCCAGTGCATCAAAGAAGCCTCCTACACACATAAACAGAGAAAAAAATGAATTTTGAAGAACAAAAGACCAAAAGAAGAAGACTGAGATTAAAGCTCAAGCGAGGATTAAGGGAGGAAAGCACAATTGAATACAAATAAATAAATTTTTAAAGAAATCCGAGAAATGTTAAAATCAGCATGATAAGTTATGAAGGCTAAAGCAGAATCAGGCCTTAAACATAGTTTAGATGATTAAGTTAAGGAAATTTAGGCTAAAAATAGCCTTGAATACATCAACAAAGAGAAGTTATTTCACTCAGAACTCAGAAATATCTAATTGAAACCTTGGCCTACTTTCTAGCTACAAAGACAAACAAACAGTTACTACACTAAAGAAAATATTTAAAACTATCAGGACAATTATTGTAAAGATAAGGTTAAGCCTTAAAATTCAATCTTTTCTCCTATATTTCTATCAGAAGTTAAGAGGAGTTATTGAAACATAGAAGTAGTTGAACATCTTCCTACCTTATGCCTTGCATGGTTTTCAAGGTTAGGAATGCATTTACTCTATAGTTAATGACTCTCGAACCCTAGATCAGTTCCAGCTCATCATTGGTAGCATAAATACTGCACTGGAACTCATTGTATGGGGGGAATTTGGTGACTATTTGAAGTAATACATAGTTCTGCTGAAGTTGAAAGGAAATTGATGCTTTAGGACTTGTGGATGTCTTGACCCGTTTGTAGATGGAGAAAGCTCTATCATTGGATCCCTGAGCTTGGTTGTTGGTGAAGTACTCTAAATCTGTTATTGTTATTTCCCGTTTTCATCATGTTTCACCATTCTCTGTTACAGTAGAGTAAAAATTTTAGGCTAAGAAATGTCTTTTGAAAGCACCTTATTTCAGTTTACTCTTCATTATATTAATGTTTTCTGCTGCTAAGATATTCTAAAGAATTCTTAATTGCTCTCTAGAACTCTTATGTTTGTTTATTTCTTAAATAGTTTCAATACAATTGGTCTCAAGAATGATTTATGGTTTTCCCTGCTTACTTGTTGCCACTTAAAAACTATTTCTGAAGTCTCCCTTTAAAATACCATTGTTTAAAGTCTGCCAAAGAGGTTTTGTTCCAATCATACCCTTTGTACTTTCTTAAATAATTGTTTTGAATGTCTTCATAGCTGTAATCTGAGATGTCTAGGAGTTCTTTCTTCTGTGAATGGAGTTATGTGTGAATCTTGATTTTTTTCATATCCTTGAAGGTGAAATCACTAGAAGTTAAATGAGCCTCTCACCTTCTATATTTCATTGGATAAGTTTGTCTTGAAATTATTATTTTCTGAAGTGTGGTTTCTATAATTTATGGTTAGCCATGTCTATGGAATGCCTCTTTATGTTCAGATAATGTTTTAAGTCCCTTTGTTGAGAAGTACATATAATTAAGGATTTTTAATTTCCCTTAGTTCTAATTTTCATTCTAAACCATTGATGTCCATTTCATTTCACCTGAAAGACCTTGAAGATCCACTGACCAAGTTAGATTTTCCCTTTGATACCCCTGATCCATTTACAAACTTGTTACAACTTCCACTTGACTTCATTACCCAATGTCTTAGAGATTTACCTTTTCTATCTATGTTGCCTAGATCATCATGTCCAACCAAACAATCAAACAAACTCATGCTTCATAACTCGCCTAAAATCAACCCTTAAAGCAAACAAGCTGACATATTTGCAAAAAATTGAGAGATCCCTCTCTGAGACTAGGAAGGCTAGGTCGTAGAACTCTAAAGACTGGTTTTGATGTTGCCTTGTCACTTGGTATGCCAATCTGCCAAATCACAGGAACACAACATAATGGCAATCAGGGTGGGACTCTTTTTGAGTAAAAGTCCCTAAATAAGACACTCAATATTCATACAAGTAAACTGTAGCTTTCTTCAAGAAGTTCCAACATAATGGTGATCATGATAGGACATATATAAATCAGTGGGAATCTAAGTAACCCTTATGATTCTAAGAGAACTTTATCAAACCTTGAAGAAATCAGCTAGTAAGCCATAAAGTAGACTCTGTTTGTTTCACCACCTTAGCTAAGTGTTCAATCAGGTATAGGACACTCTCACAACCATAGAACCACAAAAAACTTAGAAAACCCAAAACATTTCAGATTGGTTTTCAAGTAAATCATTGGTGGTGGACCATAAAAAATTTTATCTTCAGAAAAGCTAAAAATTTCCACCTGGTGACTCCACTAGCCCCAGTAGGCCTATAAATTTACTAGGACTCCATTTTTCCTTAAGACTATGTTAACCAACCTTGAGGAAGTTTAGAAACCTAGTCGCCTATTATAGAAATTACTATGAGAGGAAAAATTTGAAAAACAAGTCCTAAAAACCTCAGCCTCTCTAAATTTTGAAAAACTGAAATATAGCTTCACATAGGGTCAATACTAGATCCCATCCAGATCATAACCCTCCTACCATAGTTGATAATCCAGAAATGATTTTGTGGCAAACTTCTAGATTTGGAAAATCAACTGCTGATAGGACCATCCCAAAAACAAGATCTGTCCCTGAAAATCTCACAGTTTTGAAAGATCCTCGCTTTGACTTACATCATACAAAGAACCTATTTAGAAATAAGTCTCAAATTGATTTAAACCAAGCTGAATTTGAAACCACATATTTGCAACAGAGCTTTAGCAAAGAAGCCTCACCTTCTACTCCACTTGATTATCAGCTTCTCCATCACTTCAGCTCCTTCCATAACAAATCTACTCATCATCAGTTTGCTAGCCCAAGTGTTTTTTCCACTCTTGTACTCACATCCATTGTTCAAAGTGCTCCAGCTCAGCCCACTTTCCCTCTTGTATATCCACCTCTTATAAATCCCCCATTATTTCCTATCATGGCAGTATGGTATGCTCCACTAGTGTTACCACAACCTCTGGTTCCTTTACCCAATGATTACCAATCCAAAATTCCCCTTTCACTGAAAATGAACCTATTACTGCTCAACAACATGTAGACAAGATAGATGATGCTTTTGATTATATGGAAATAGAAGAAGAGACCATTAATATGAGAATTTTTTCTCAAAGTTTAGGAGGAGAAGCCAAAAAATGGTTCAAAGGCTTAACTCCTCACAGCATAAATGATCTCCCTTATCTATATCAAACATTCACAAATAAATGGGAAATTAAAAAGAACCCTCTCCAAATACTGTCTGACTATAATAACCTCAAGAGAAATACTGGGGAGAGTGTCCAAGACTATTGCTCTAGATTCAATAGTCCAAGACTATTGCTCTAGATTCAATAGTGTGTATAATGCTCTTCCCCCAAACATGAAACCTCCACTAGGCCTAGCCTTAGCTAAATTTTTAGAAGGTTTTGATCCAGAAATGACCTACCAGCTAAGAGAAAGAGACCCCTTAGCCTTAGAAGATATGTAGAGGGGAGCCTTAAGTGTAGAAGCAAATATGATTGAGAAAAGAGCTAGGTTAAAAGCAGAGAAAAGAGTTACATACAGGGATGAAACAATGGCATTAACCTCATCATCCGATGCCAAAATTGACAACTTAGTGAAGGTAATGGAGAGAATGCTTGAAAAGATAAATCTGAATGATAGAGTGCCTCCTAGAGAGAATCAAACCAATCCCCAAAACAGAAATAGAAATCCAAATCTCAGAAGAGATCCTAATCAAGATAGGCAAAGAGATAATGAACAAAAAATTAGGCCCCCC
Source organism: Pinus albicaulis (assembly GCA_034641835.2). Classification (NCBI taxonomy): domain Eukaryota; kingdom Viridiplantae; phylum Streptophyta; class Pinopsida; order Pinales; family Pinaceae; genus Pinus; species Pinus albicaulis. The sequence continues at coordinate 506,889,372 of CM076582.1, forward strand.
TTCCAACAAAATTATGTAGATCAAGAGGAGGAAAGGGAAACTGAAAGGTTGGAAGAAAATCATGTAAATCTGGCAGGATCTGACAGTGAGACAAATGTTTTTCACTGAAGAAGAACAAGGATTCTTCTCCTCAGAAAAAATTGAAAACAACCATGAGGATTCTGAATATTAAAAATTGGGGTTTGAAGATGCAATTATGGAGGTACACAAACAATATAATCTTAGAAGCAAAGTGAGCCCAAATATTTCCAATGACAAAAATACTAGTACTGTTGTTAGGAAAACTCCAAAAAATCAGCCTAAAAAGACAACAAGTAACACCAACACTATAGCCAAGAAAAATTATCTAAATAAAGACAAAGACAACCAACAAAGTGTTGAACAAAGCTGCCCTAGTACCTCTGCTAGTGGTTCTAAAAAATATGTCCTAAATAACAGTCCAAATAAAATTCAGCAAATCAGAATTGCTGAAAGAATTGTAAATGAAAAAACAAATGTAAATATCTCAAAAACAATAGTTCCTTTTAGCCTTGAGGGTGAAATTTCCAAAATCAAAATTAGCATACCTCTAGCTGAATTAGTAACCCAGGATGTATATAAAATTCAAGTTTTGAAAGCTTTAAATATAAGCAGTGACACTGATACTTTAAACTTGACAGATGATAAGCCGAAATTTTTGTTTGGTCCTAAAGTTGAAGGAAAATACCAAGAAGGGGTTATCCTTCCCTTCTATGTCAGCTTGAACATACATGATAAGATCTTGCACAATGCCATGCTAGACTCAGGTGCTTCTCATAACCTTATGTCCAAAGTAGTAATGGAAAGCCTAGGCCTAGAAATTACTAAACCATATAAGGACCTATACTCTTTCGGTTCAAGCAGAGTCAAATGCTTGGGCCTAATCAAATATTTATGTGTTAACTTGGCACAAATTCCTACTAAAGGTCTATTTATGGACATAGTAGTGGTTGAAATTACCCCAAACTATGGAATGCTTCTATCTAGATCATAGGGAGCCAAACTTCAAGGGAGCCTTCAAATGGACATGTCCTTGCCACCATCCCAGTGTTTAACCAAACCAGAAGACTATACAAGGAATCTCATATGAAATACATGGTGAGCAACATAGATAACCCCAACAACACTCCTGTCTACTCCATTCATTTAGATCTAGATTCCTTTATCTTGTATAATGAAGATGAAATCAGCCAACAAGAAAAGGAAAACAAGAAATAATTCAATCTGCCAGAATGGTCAAATCTGCCCTCAAATCAAGCACATGACAGCCCAAACTTTAGTAGCTTGGAATAGCTAAAGGATAATGAAAATGAGATTGAAACACCTTGGAAAATAAGCTTCGATGGCTCTTGCAGCAAACTAGGTTCAGGGGCTGCTGTATGGATACACAATATAAACAAAGGAAATTCTTATAAACTTGATTTCCCATGCACCAATAATATTGTAGAATATGAAGCCCTCCTCCTTGGGCTACATTTTCTTAAAGATTTAGGATCTAAGAAAATATCAGTCCAAGGAGATTCTAAGCGAATCATTAGACAAATTAAAGGGAAGTATTCAACCAAAAACCCAAAACTTAGAGAATATAGAGATGCTGCCATTGACCTCCTAATTTTTTTTGAAAAATATGAACTTATTTTCATCACAAGAGCTCAAAATCATCTAGCAAATGAGCTTGCCTGTGTTGCTAGTAATTTACAAATAACATAGATTAATGAACAATTCAATGTAAAAGTAAAAAACAGGCCTACAATACCTAACAATGAAGACTATTGGCAAGTGTTTGAAGGAGAAAAACACATAGATGATTTTCTGCAATCAAAAAATGACTTTTCCATACCAACATCAAAGACTAGCCATGAAGAAAATTGTTTAAATAATGAACAAATCCCTGAAACAAAACTATCCCCTTATACTGATACAAAGCAATTTGAACATCTTTTCAAAGCGGAAATAATTGACAATATAGCCCAAAAAGACCTGGAAATTTTACAATGTAAAAATGATACAATCCCAAGAGGCCTTACACCATTATAACATCTCTTTGATTTTAATGATGTAGTCAAAGAACCAAGAATGGAGCCTATAGAAACAAATATAGAAGAACATAACATAGGCAACCAAGTAGAACCCAAAATGATCAAGCTATCCAATACTCTTCCAGCTCATATCAAGCAACAATACATAGAACTTTTCAAAGAATTTAGAGATGTGTTTGCATGGGGATATAAGGATCTGAAATCATATGATACCAGCATCATTCAACACAAAATTCTTCTTAAGGAAATAAAAAACCTTTCAAACAAAAACTAAGAAGGATAAACCCTATTTTATTACCTTTAGTTGAGAAAGAAATCAGGAAAATGTATGATGCTAGGATACATAGTTCCCCTCAAATATTCAGAATGGGTTTCCAACTTAGTATCTATCAGGAAAAACACTAGGGAAATCAGACTTTGCATTGACTTTAGAAATATAAATAGGGCCTCCCTAAAAGACAACTATCCCTTGCCAAAAATCGATCACATACTTCAAAGGGTGGTTGGGTCTAAAATAATTTCACTGTTGGATGGGTTCTCAGGTTACAATCATGTGTTAGTACTCCCAAGTGATCAACATAAAACTGCTTTCACTACACCTTGGAGTACATTCATGTATGTCAAAATGTCATTTGGTTTGATGAATGCAGGGGCCACCCTCCAAAGGGCCATGGATATATCCTTCTTAGAAGACATAGTCTATTTTATAATCATTTACCTTGATGGCATTACTGTTTTCTCTAAAACTGATGAAGAACAATTGATCCATTTAAGAAATTTTTTTGAGAAATATAGGAAATATGGCTTATCTTTGAGTCCCAAAAAGACACTATTTGGTCTCCATGAAGGAAATATTCTTGGTCACATAATTTCTGAAGAGGAAATCAAAGTAGACCCTAAAAGGATTGATGACATATTGAAAATCAGCCATCCTAGAAACCTCAAAGAATTGCAATCTTTCATTGGGAAGATAAATGCTTTTAGGGAGGCTCATACCCAACCTTGCTGAGCTGTTAAGAAATATCACAAACATGCTAAAGAGAGAAATAGGTATTAAATGGACAATACAAGCTAAATCGTCATTTGAACTAGTAAAACAAGCTCTTACTCAAACACCGGTTCTTATCAGTCCCGACTTCTCCAAAAATTTCTACATCTTTTCTTTTGCATCTGAACATACAATAGTTGCAGTATTACTACAAAAGAACATCATGGGGCAAGAACAACCAATATCCTTTTTTAGTATGGCATTAAGAGATGCTCCACTCAAATATAACATCATGGGGAAACAAGGCTTAGCCTTGGTAAAAGCATTGAAAGACTTTAGAGTCTATATTTTACATTCTCACATCATTTATTTTGTCCCACATACTATTGTCAATGACATTCTAAGTCAAGACCCTGATGGTAAATGGGAAAATGGATTGCTATTATTCTAGAATATGACTTAGAAATCAGGCCCACTAAACTAATCAAAGTGCAAGGATTAGGAAAACTCATGGTTGAGTAAAACTTCCAAGCTTTAGATATGAATATGGTTGATATTTTGGAACAAACAGAACAATTCATAGCTCCATACATTGATGAAACATTTGTGAATTCACCTTGGTATGCTGATATCATATATGTGCTGCTTTATCTGAATACCCCTCCTTCTCTGTCTAAAACTAAAGCTATATTTTTAAAACAGAAGGCTTTAAATTATTGCATATTAGATGGGGTTTTATATTGGAAGAATGTTGTTGGAATATTGCTTAAATATTTTCATGATATTGATGCAGGAAAAATCATGCATGAGCTGCATGAGGGAGAATGTGGAGGACATCTTTATTGGAAGACCACAGCAAATAAAATCCTCATATCTGGTTACTATTAGCCCACCCTTTTCCCAGATACTCAAAAACTTGCCATGTCTTGCCATAAGTGTCCATTTTTTTATGGCAAGAGAAAACTCCTACCTTTACCCTTACATCCCATCAGTGTTGAGGCTCCCTTTCAAAAATGGGGCTTGGAATTCATTGGGGAAATTCACCCATCTTCTTCAGCCCAGCATAAATGGATCCTCACTGCCACTGATTATTTTACCAAGTGGATAGAAGCCATACCTTCTAGGAATTCTACTGATTCTGTCATTATCCAGTTTCTTGAAACTAACATACTATCCAAATTTGGTTTCCCTAGAAAAATTATCACAGAAAATGTTGTTGCCTTCAAATCTAAAAGAATGGTTGACTTCTGCTATAAATATCATATCACTTTGGGTCATTCTACTTCCTATTATCCTCAAGGAAATGGATTAGTTGAATTCTCCAAAAAAATCCTTGTCAATATCATCAAAAAACTGTCGGAACAAAATTAGAAATCATGGCATAGTAAACTTATTCATGCTTTATGGGCTGACATATTAACAACCAAGAAGTTAATAAATATGTCCCCCTATCATCTAGTTTATGAAATGGATGCAATCTTCCCAACATCTCTAGGAGTTCCAGTCATGAAACTCCTCCAAGAAGTACAATATGAAGAAAACGATATGCAGAGAAGGATAAATCAGACCATTCATTTACAGCAGTCCAGAGAGGAAGTGTATAAGAGAACAGAAATAGTCCAAGAAGGCATCAAGAAATTATCTGATAGAAGGACTAAAGCAAATGATTTCCAAGTTGGAAATATAGTTCTAAAGTGGGATTCTAGAAGGGAAGAAAAGGGAAAACATGGTAAATTTGAGAATTTTTGGAAAGGGCCCTACATCATTCATTCTATAAAGGGTCATAATGCATTCTTTCTGCAAGATTTGAATGGAGAAGACTTATTTGGAGGTCCTGTCAATGGCATGATGCTCAAGCACTACTTATGTCAAGAGTCCTAGCTTCAAAGTTTTTATTCATTGTACATAATCAATTTGAAAAGAAATCACGAAAAATACAAAAAAAATAATTAAAGAAAAGAAAATGAAAAGAGGGAAGATTCAAAATAGGTACAGCCCCATACCCAAAAAGATAATTTTCTGAAAATGAGCAAGTCTAAATGCCACTACTAATTCAAAAGGATATCTTATTTAGTCATTTAGCCTAATCATGGCTGAACATGCTTTAAATTTATGTTGACAAGTCAGTAGAAACATTGATTGATAATATTATTTCAGACTGGACTTATTCAAAAAGGATAGATTAGGAGAATATAAGGATACTGGTTCCACATGCTCAAAACATAACCAAAGAGATAGATAAGGATGCCTTGTAAAAGGACAAATCATGGCCTTATCTTTCTAAATTACTTTTATGCAAAAATAATGTTTGTGTGTAGATTGTTCAAAATGCCATAACCATGATTGATCAGACTGTCCAATCCTAATTTTCAACCATGCTTTAAATTTTTATGTTAATATCTAGAGAATCAAGATTGCCAAATAGTTTAATCCTCGCAGTCAAGTAGCATAGGTAGGTAATAAAAAGAGTTCAACAGTTTAATCTGGACTCTTGAAGGAAATACAGATAAGATAGTTAGTATATTTTCAGTTCTCAGAAATAAAATGTCAAAGAGTTTGCTAGTTCAAATGCACTCAAGAGGAATAAAAAATGCTAGGACAAGTAGGATTGGGTAGGTAGAGATGTTGTTTGAAGAAATTACAGATTGCAGATTGATTGAAATTATCAAAAATAAAGAAATATCAGCAAGAAAGAAAAGAAGGAATTTTCCCAATGGATAAGGCATTTATCTGCTGAAACTCAGAGGATTTCATAAGCAAAGGTTCTAGACACCTTGAAAAGATAGCTGCCTTCCCCAAGTGGAGCCACTCTTAGTCATCCATAATTTTAATTTTATCCAAAGATGACTAAGTAGAAAGTCTCATATTTCTAGAAAAAATATTTGTAGAAACATTGTGAGTTCTAGAAATCTCACTGCCTTCATCATCCTAAGTCTGTCATTTCACCAAAAAGGTTAATCTAGGCCTTCTAAAATATCACCATTTTGTTTCAAAAGGAATCTTGTTTCAAGCTATTTACCCCATTTTTACCCCCATTTCATTCACCCATTCTACCATTCCTACCCATATTTTTATCAGTCCATTTCCCTCTGAAAATAGCTCATTTTCTCTTCATTAACTCTTCATTTCCTCTAAAAAACCCCCTAAAACCATTATAAACACCCTTATTTGGTTTAAAATACCCTCTTCTACCCTATCAGAACCTTAAAAAAGGCTAAAAACCTCTGTTTTAAGGCCTAAATCCGATCATTTATAAGAAAATGGGACTTAAGCCCTACAGGCTTAAGCCCTTCACCCCTTTTTCTCATATAACCTGAGGGCTCAACCATCTGCTAAGCCCTTGGCCCCTTTTTCCTTAAAAAACCCCAGTCTCATTTTTCCCCACATGACCATTCTCTACTTTTTAAACCCCCTTCCCTTGTTATTTCAACCCCCTCCATTACTTTCCTCAAAAAAATCAAAACTGTGGATCTTTCGGATCCAACGGCGTTCGGTCTTTCCCCCCTCTAACTCATCCTTTGACCATTCCTTATCCCTTCACCCCCGTAAGGAAGATCTAGACTATAGATCATCCCGATCTAGTGGCCCACACTCACTCTCATCTTCCAACAATGCTCAGCAAAGCTTTACTATCTGAAAGAATGGATGACGTCAATTGCTAGTCCCACCATTTCCATGACCCCACCTTTCTCTGATTGCATTCAATCAAAGCCGTCGATCTATCTCCTCCAAATCTAATGGCTCCCAATCAGTTTTGCATTCATTTCACCCACAAATATTAACACTCTTTTTCTATGCAAAAAAGGTGGTTTGGCCCTAGATAGGTGTCATCCATTCTATGGTATCACGTCCATTAGGGAAAAAACGGGGTACTGCCCTCCCCTACGCGAGAACCGCCGAGTCTTATACAAAACCTCTTATCCTTGCTTTTGCACCCTAATTCAAAATTCCCTCCATCTGCATCATTTTTCCATCAAAACCCTCCTCCATGCATTCTCCCTTCCTCTACAACTGCTCCCAAACCCTCCGAGCCTCTAAAGCAGTTTACCCTCACACGCAGGTTTTTTGTTAACATGTTTTTGTTTCTTCCTACAGGTTTTAATGATGGCCCTAAGTCGAAGAGCCATTGCCTTGGATGACCATCCAAAAAGGTCTATAAGCAAAAGAAGAAAGGTATCCGGGGTTTTATATCAATGATTGATCAATGCCTCATGAGAATTAATCCATTTTTAAACCCTCCAACGCATCAAAGAAGCCTCCTGCACACATAAACAGAGAAAACAATGAAGTTTGAAGAACAGAAAACCAAAAGACGAAGATTGAGATTAAAGCTTAAGCGAGGATTAAGGGAGGAAATCACAGTTGAATACAAATAAATAAAGTTTTAAAGAAATCCTAGAAATGTTAAAAGAAACATAATAATTTATGAAAGCTAAAGAAAAATCGGGCCTTAAACACAGTTTAAATGATTAAGTTAAGGAAAGTTATGCTAAAAATAGCCATGAATACATCAACAAAGAGCAGTTATTTCACTCAGAACTCAGAAATATCTAATTGAAGCCTTGGCTACTTTCTACCTACAAAGACAAACAAATAGTTACTACACTAAAGAAAATATTTAAAACTATCAATACCGTTATTGTAAAGATAAGTTTAAGCCTTAAAAGTCAATCTTTTCTCCTATCTTTCTATCAAAAGTTAAGACAGAGTTATTGAAATAGAGAAGTAGTTGAACATATTCCTACCTTATGCCTTGCATGGTTTTCAAGGTTAGGAATGCATTTACTCTATAGTTAATGACTCTCAAACCCTAGATCAGTTCCACCTCCTCATTTGCAGCATAAATACTGTGGTCAAACTCATTTTATGGGGGGCATTTGGCGACTCTTTGAAGTAATACATAGTTCTGCTGAAGTTGAAAGGAAATTGATGCTTTAGGACCTGTGGATGTCTTGACCCATTTGTAGATGGAGAAAGCTCTGTCATTGGATCCCTGAGCTTGGCTGTTGGTGAAGTACTCTAAATCTTTTATTGTTATTTCCTATTTTCATCATGTTTCACCATTTCCTGTTGCAGTAGAGTAAAAAGTTTAAGCTAAGAAATGTCTTTTGAAAGCACCTTATTTCTATTTACTCTTCACTGTATTAATGTTTTCTGCTGCTAAGATATTCTATAGAATTCTTAACTGCTCTCTAGAACTCTTATTCTTATTTATCTCTTAAATAGTTTCAATACAGTTGGTCTCAAGAATGATTTATGGTTTTCCCTACTTACTTGTTGCCACTTAAAAAACTGTTTTTGAAGTCTCCCTTTAAAGTACCATTGTTTAAATTCCTCCAACGAGGTTTTGTTCCGATCATACCCTTTGTACTTCCTTAAATAATTGTTTTGAAGTTTTTTATAGCTGTAATCTAATATGTCTAGGAGTTCCCTCTTCTATGAATGCAGTTATGTGTGAATCTTGAATGTTTTCTTATCCTTGAAGGTGAAATCAATAGAAGTTAAATGAGTCTCTCACCTTCTATATTTCATTAGAGAAGTTTGTCTTGAAATTACTATTTGCTGAAGTGTGGTTTCTAGAATTTATGGTTAGCCCTGTCTATGGAATTCCTCTTTATGTTCAGATAATGTTTTAAGTCACTTTGTTGAGAAGTACATATAATTAAGAATTATTAATTGTCCTTAGTTCTACTTTTTATTCTAAACCATTGATGTCGATTTCATTTCACCTGAAAGACCTTGAAGATCCATTGGCCAAGTTAGATTTTCCCTTTGATACACCTGATCCATTTACAAACTTGTTAAAACTTCCACTTGACTCCATTCCCCAATGTCTTAGAGATTTCCCCTTTCTATCTATGCTGCCTAGATCATCATGTCCAACCAAACAATCAAACAAACTCATGCTTCATAACTAGCCTAAAATCAACCCTTAAAGAAAACAAGCTCACATATTTTCAAACAATTGAGAGATCCCTCTCTGAGACTAGGAAGGCTAGGTCCTAGAGCTCTAAAGACTTGTTTTGATGTTGTCTTGTCACTTGGTATGCCAATCTGCCAAATCACAGGACCACAACAACTTGAACACATTTTACATGCATGCCATAAAATAAGGTTTTCAATCTACCAATGGGCATGATACAAATAAACTATGTGTGTGTTTCTATGCTAGTATGTTGAGCCACTATTAGTTCTTGAACTTCTATTTCAAACATGTGATTTCCCATATACATGCATATTAGTCCTATATTTCTTCTGATGTTCACCTTCTTGTGACATTTTTTTTATCTAAGAAAATGTTGGTACGGGTTATATCGTATCCTTTATGATCCATACCAACATATGTCATGAAACTTTTGGGTTTATTTTTTCCATGAAGGCTTTCCTTTAGGTAGTAATAGGTGTGATCTATCATTTTTCTCATGAGTATGAATACCAAACTCTACCATACCACCTGTTCTAGGGTTTATTACTACCTAATTAACCTTGATTCCCCTTGTATTTCCTCCAAAACATTTCCATGATGCATTCAAATTTTTCACTGTGATCACACAAGCCTTGTTTGATATTTCAGTAAAGATAATTCCTCCTTGGGGGAATGAATTTTAATGGGCTCACGGTCCTTGATTGATCCAATTTAATATTTTTCCCTTTTTCAATTGAGAATGTAATAATTTAAAAATTTAACTTTACATGCCTCATCTTTCATAGAAATGGTTTTTGGTTCTTAGACCACTTTCAATTATAAACAGTCAATAACAACATCCTCCATTTCTAATCATAGAGGCTTATCCTTTAGATACTTGAACCTTGGAAATAGGACTTTGAATTATACTATTATTTTTTGGTCATATTGTCCAAATTAATCCAAAATTGGTTATTTTGTGTTGAAACCTATGAGCCTCACTGTATTTAAATGAGTCAAAGATAAACTCTTTGACTTACCAATTATTGACCTCTATAGTTTTCAAAATGGCTTCTTGACATGAGTGTCAAGAGGAAAAGCATTTCAACTCAATGAAATAATTATTGTCCTATTTATTTCTTGCCATGTACTTCAGTTTTTTTCATGATATTAAATATTATACCATTTTCATATATGCTACACAATTCAATAGTATAGTTCAAGTTTATACTAGCATTGTAGATGGCCCTCCTTCGCAATGTTCAGTTTCCTCTTCTTAAGACAATATAAAATACTAATTGGATCCTATAATGAAATTTACAATCCTACATTCATATGAAAAATTAAGAATTCATTTTTAAAGAAGTTGCAAGTCAACTAAAGCACAATATTATCCTGGATCATGTTTCAAAAGAAGGTCAAGAAAATTCAAGGGATCTGTCAAATGTTAATCTCATTATTGGAATGTTTATTTCTTGTCATGTACTTCAGTGTTCATCATGATATTAAATATTATACCATGTTCATCTAATCTACAAAATCCAATAATATAGTTCGGGGTTATAATAGCATCGTATATGGACCTCCTTTGCAATGTGTTTTTTCCTCTTCTTAAGACAACAATAAAGTATTACTTGGATCCTCTAATGTAATTTACAATCCTACATTCATATGAAAACTTAAAAATTCTTTGATAAAGAAGTTGTAAGATAACTGAAGCACAAAGTTAGATCATATCATGTTTCAAAATAAGGTCAATAAAATTTAAGGGCTATGTCAAATGCTAATCTCATTAGGTAAGAAATTATACCGAAATATACATGCACCACCACATGTCTTTACAACTGTGCAAGAATTACTCAACGGGTAATAAATTACTAGTTGAAAACTAGGCATTGTATTCTCTCTCATGAAATCCAAGAATAATTTGGGAGCATTGTAATGGGACCACAAGAAGGAACTACAATGTTAGAGTGATTGTCCATAAAAGAATTTATATGGGACTTCCTTGATCCAGAATATTCAAAGTATCACAGTTGCATGAAATATATATGTTGTTATGAAGATGCACATGTTGTTATAATTCCTTTTCCAAGTCCACCTTTGTTTGACCTATCTTCCAAGTGCACAAGGTGATTATATCCAAGCCATTGAGGATATTTTTATCCAAAAAATTGAAACCTTCCCTCAAAGAATGCATTGAAGGTGTTATAGTAAATCATAGAAACTAATATACTTGCCTGTTATGGCAAATTCAATATATGTTCTCATATTATGGTCAATAATTTATACATAATAATTGTCCATCCATTGGTGAGACATTTTATATTGTTCCATTTCATAGATTCAGGTCTAGTGCCATATCATAGTTCGTAGTCAACCCCAGATCATGAGTTTATCTCAATGAAGATAATATATTCAACTTACCACCTCAAGGCCCACTCATGAATCTTAGTTATAGTGCAAGTCACACTTGTCAGTTTCAATCTCACTGTAAGCTAGAAGTGAAATATTTGACCTACTCATAGTCACAAATTAAATCTCCAGCATAGATCCCAATCTAATTCCTAAGACCACTACAAATTGTCAGTGTTATTTGCAACTTGGAGGCAGAGTATGTAGGACCAATCACACGTTGGAAATGCAAATTTTATTTTTAACACGTGATATAAGTTGTCTTGGTCGTAGTTTAGGGGTATTGAATTGTAGGTCACAATGAGATTCTAATGTAACTGCAACTTGTGGGTGTGTTCTGTGATTGAAGGATGGAGAACTCTACTACTATCAAAATTTTGACCTATCATTACCCTAGTCTTTAACAATACTTGAAATAATCCGTGCATTGAATTTAAATGCTCATTTACCACTAATATGGTATCACATATGTGTAATGCTTCAATTTTATTACTTACCAGCCCAAAACTTCACACAGAAGCTCCAAGTGAACCAAATATCCTCCATGCAAGAGGCATATAGGAAAAGACAAGGGTACTTACCAGCCTAAAACTTCACACAAAATCTCTTGAAGGAAATCGCTTAACAGTGTTTCAAAAACCTCGCCTCAACTAAAAATGCCAACAAGCAAGCTTCAAAGGGTTCTAGAAACCTCGCCTCAACTGAAAATTCCAACGAGCAATAGTGGAGGAGTTTTCTTAAAAAAGTAGGTTGCTTTCATGTTTTTTGTATTCCAATTTGTCGCTGGTGCTCACGGTGGCTTGAAAACGACAGTGCTCCAGTGTACAGGTTTGCAAAATGTCAGGGGAGACAAAATTTTGGGGTTTCTTTTATAAGAATAAAACTCTCAGACGAAAGTTAAAATAACTTTAGGCTGAGATTTTTACAACTCTCGTCCAAGAGTTTACCCGAGATTTTATGTCAATAAAACTCTTGGATGAGAAAAATACTTAACTCTCGTCTGAGAGTATTTCAACTCTGGTCAAGCCCAATCTAACTCTCGGACGAAACATTAAAAATCTCTCGGACAAGAGATATAAAAAACTCTCGGTAGAGAAATTGAGTTGACTATTTTCTCGAATGAGAAATTAAAAATTTCACCTAAATTTTGGCCATCTGCCAAAAAGTGTTTCCCAACTTTGGGATTTCACTCTATAGGTGTCTTGGGTGTCTGGGGTGTCTTATTTGTCTTGAGGGAAGAGAAAAACTGAGAAAGTGTTGGGTCCCTGGCCTCTTCTTGTTCCTCTATAACTTCTGGAGACCGTTGAACTGGAATAGAGACTTGAACTGGCACACGAACTGGCACCTAAACTGGAACTTGAACTGGCAATTTAGCTGGCGCTTTAGAACTAGTTTCCTCTGAAACTTTCTCTCCTACAGGACTAGTTTCCTCTGAATATTTCTCTCCTAAGATCAACCTTCTTATGCCTTTGTATCTCGTGGAAGAATCTCTATTCTTATCACATGTAGAGTTAACTGTTTTCCCTTGCTTGAATTTCATAGATGCTCTCTGATAAAAAATTTTAAGGTCTGAGATTCCTTTGGAGTTTTCTTCTCATAAATTTTCTCTACAGGCTGCACCATGGGTATAGGAGACAGAGTTTCAGTTCTAGCCCTCCTGGCTGAACTTCTAGTTTACCTATTGGTCGTTGGCGTAGACCAGGCTAGTTGTGACCTTCTTGGAGTAGGAGTAGCACTAGCTTGTTCATAAGTATCTTGTTTCTTGGGCTTCCCTACCCTCCTCCTAGAATTGATATTACGAAACCCTGCCTCTGTTAGGAACTTATCCGACATGGTCCTTTTCTCTTTGAGGTGGTGGAAAATCAATATTTTAATTAAACCCCTATGATATAGGTTGTGCAAAGGATATTTATGGATTTTATGCAACTTTAGGGACATATTGAGCAAGGATTTATACAGAAAATAAGGAAAATTCATAGGTTTATCACCTAAAATATGAGCAATAAGTCTCATTTGATAATGGTGGACATAGGAGAACCTATAGTCACATGTAACGTAGTGTTGCACAATGGTGATCACATGTTGATATTAAGCTCTAAAACAAAAAATATGTGTAGTAGGTGTTGGGTGCTAAAAGGTGCCTTTTAAAACTCCTATTTATCCCACATTAATTATCAACCTAGGAAATTCCTCTTATTTCAAGAGTGTACGCAATATGTGCACACTATAATCCCAGAGAGTAATGTTTCTTAAAATTTAGTATAGATCTTTCAAATACAAGAATAAATGGATGCTTTTAATAAATCCAACTTGCAACTAAAGGAAACTCAATGCTCTAAAACTAAATCATTCATTCAGCAAAATAACAACAACTATCAGTCGAGGATATAGTAGCAATAACTCATTCCTCTTTTAACTGATGTAAACTAATCAAGAATAAATAAGATCCTCAATCTGAGAGCTTAGACAACAATAGCCAATGTTCTTTACAGTTGTTGATCTCACACACAACACACTAAATAACCAATTGGAAATGGCAATGAATTAAATCAATAATGCTACTGCAACTGATGGAAATGAGATAATTATGCTAATTGTAAGAATGCTAAAAGGAAAAACTAAATGATTGCAGAAAGTAAATGAGCAGCAAATCTATATAATAGAAATAGACAACAATGCTTATGCGATTGCAATAAACAGAAAAACTAAGTTACTGAAATGAACAGCGAAGCTCTGTAATTAGAATGAGAAACACAACAATATACTTGCAGAAAGAAATGATCTTGTTATGAGGGAAAAGAACAACAACACAATTCAATTGCAGAAAGTAATCATTAAACAAACCACACTTGCAGAAATAAAAAATAAGGCAAACCACACTGTATGGTACAGGAATGGCAAGTATATCCACTAGGAGTCGGGCCTTTAGCCATCGGTGAATACCTTCGGATTACTTCAGGAGATGCGAAGGAACTACAACTATTTTTATATATTCATTATTGCATAATCGTTACAGCAAGTTCGTGCTCTACTTCAACAACGAGAGTCGATGATTAAAGTTACAATTTCAATAGTAATTCTCCCATTCATCCTATCCTATCCTATCTATCACTAATCTAATAATCCATATAATTCTCTCTCTAATCATCCATCATGAATCTCCATAATAACCCCCCTTCTTTGATCAATGTTCTGATTTAAATACACATAGAGAAAAGAGAAGTTACAATCGATATGATTAAAAATGATTCCTATTACAAAATTGGATTTCTCACAACCAATTGATCAACAAGATCATATCTAAAATATCCTTCCATCAATCATTTAATAGGAATAGGTCAAATTTGGTATTGCAATTGGAAGAATTTGGGAAATGGCCACAACAACGAATCTGGGAAAATCATCCTCAGAGAACCTTCCATTTCTCTCAATACATGCCAAGTTTGGGAAAAATGTTCTTTAATTAAGTTAACTCGTTCCGTTCTGGACAAAACCCATGTTTCATATTTTCCATATTCTTCTCCATTTTCCCAATACGTCCAATGAAAAACTGTCACTTCTTATTCCAGCGAATTTCTGAGTTGGCATATTTAATGATGAGCTGGAGATCAACTCTGCAATCTGGAAAATATCTTGGAGGCTAAAATGGTGAGTGATGTTACAAAAAATTTATTAATAAATCATAATTGGTAAAATCATGCATAATCATCAATTTATTAAAAATAAAGGACAAGAAATAATATTTATCCATAAGAGCATAAATATTTATAAAATGGAATTATATGATAAATTATGATAAATGACATGATAAAGAAGAGTAGACATGGATGAAATAGATGTTAAAAAGTGATAATAATAATAACATATTAGCGGCCCAACATACCCCCAAACTGAATATATTTCATGTCCTCATGCAACCCAAAGACAAACCCATGTGTTAACCAAGCAAAAAAAAATTGTTCATCCCAACTCATGAAATGGATGGAACAAATGAATTTTTCCTCAAATAATGAATATTCAATTTTAGCAATCTTGATGAAGGCGTAACAATTTTTAGAGTTGACGTTCAACTATATGTATATGAAGTTGCAGAAAAATGTGATATAAGTAACATCAAACTTCATTAACCATTTTCTCAAAAATCAAATCATTTTTTTTTTCACGAGTGGAAAGCTCACGGGAAACCCGAGCATACTTCCCCAGAATTTCTGGATGGTACGCACAGTAAACCGTTCAGCCAACTTTCGGGCCTAACCCCAAAGGACTCAAGGATCGAACCCGTGACCTCCCTCAACGGAGAGGACCACATATTGGCTCACTACCACTTGAGCTAACCCTTGGGGCTAAAATCAAATCATTTTGATGCAAGGATCATGAGATATAAAAAAAAATGGTTGTAGGTGATAGTGCATAATTTTCGAAATTTTATGAACTAATTTAGCGTGAAATTATCTGGGTTTGCGTATTTTAATGACACCACTTTGTTATCCAGAAATCACAAGAATTCAGTTCATATTTTTAAAGATATATGCAAATCAATTTCTGCAATGTAGAAATTGTATGCCTTAAATGATAAAGAAAGTAGAAAACATCCATCATGTGTAGCAATTCCTCCCCCAAAATGAAGAATTAGCATGTCCTCATGCAATGCTAAAAAACAAAGAGAGGTGGTTTCTACAATCTGTTGAAATCTATGCTTGGTGTAAAACAACAGGGAATATGGGAGGTGTTGAGAATGAATAAGAATGTCAATGGATGATAAAAAATATTAATGACATGGTCATAAGAAAGAAATGAAGAAAAGAAACACTCCCCCAAACTTAAATATGATATGTCTCTGAAAAATGGGAAGTGGTAAATATGTGGAATGAATGATGATAAATAATGCTCAATGGGTTTTCATGAAATTCTCCTAAATTCATAATAAATCAGAAAATTATGCTATTTTACCTCAAGTGTTACCTCCAAAAAAAAATGTAGAATGACATGTAGGGACTGGCCTTTGTTGAAGCTGATGTAGGATGAGCAGATACTGAAAGTGATGCAAAAGGTGGAAGCCATGCAAAGACATCATGTCTGAAGAATTGTGCGCATTCACGAGCTGTGCGAGCCTTTGCTATTAGTTGCAATAGTGTGGCCGTGCTGCGAATATAATTTCCCCCCCATACTTGTTGTTCTCCTGTAACCAAATCACAATTCTGAATGCAATTTTCTTGAATCCACAGTGTTAATTTTGAAGAGCAATAGATAAGATGTATGCCAAAAGTTCAATCAGAAAAACTTCTGTAGAAATGCAGTATGAATATTGTGGCAAATCAACAAATTATGGCATAATTCTGTATTTATATCGCATGCTATCCATAATGCATACATTCCCCCTTCTAATTGAAAAAGGGATTCCATGACATAAAGCATAGAAAAAGTGTTGTGCTGACGACAAGGTAAGAGAACGAACAATATCGCAGTAAATGAAGCAGATTACACATATCAAATGATAGGACATCAAGAGGTATGGTTATAATGAGGGCAGAGTGTATAAAGATAGTTATGAATAAGACATAAGATACTGGGGTTGATGATAGGTAATGTGGTAAGTAAAAAGGACAACAATATGCAAGAAAAGATACCTTGCTGACGATATTCCATCTAAAAATTATATGATTGATTAAAAAACATTAACTCATGCATAAAGGTTCATAGTAGGGAGAAATTAGGGAAATAATCTCTCCGATAAAAAGAAAAGTAGGAAGAGGGTATTATAATAATTATTGATGTTGAAAATAGAACTTCGATACCATAAGCAGACCCTCTACTATGAGCAGGCATCCATAGCCTCGGCAGGGTTTCTTTTTAACCCATATGAGCGAAGATCCTCAATTTATAGTTGGAGAATTCCATTGTTGTTTTACAGAAGAGATCAGTGTGTTGGTGTGGTAACTAGATAACCACACTACCATTCACTGGGAAGTAGCGAAAGTGATCAAGACGGCTAGTGATGAGACCTTCTGTTCCAAGGATATTGTGGCTATCTAATGGATCATAACCCCAGTGTGGTGGCCATAGTGGGAATGTCACTTCGCTACAACCTTATGAACATGGTAGGCTGGCTCTTTAATGAGACCCCCTATCCTCTATCTGTAGACAAGATTTTGTTGTTATTACACCTTTTATGATAAATAGAGGGAGTCTCAGTACTCCTTAAGAGTGGGGATGGTGGAAGAAGTTTGAACATGTCAATAGAAAGAAAATATACCCATAATCTTACTTATAATAGATAGAGAGAATTGTAGCCAGGAGAAGTCGAACTAGCATGGTAAAGATGATCAACCAGTATCATATACAATAGAAATCAATACAGTAATGTAATATATAAATAATTGTCCCTTTTGTTTGTTTTTAAAAAAAAACCTATCATCAAGAAGCTGTCTTGTTAAATATCATAACATCAAGGATATTCACCTGCTTCAGTAGACTCCATAATTTTTGTTCTCATAAAAGTATTGTACTTCATGCGATGCAAGGGAATTAATACAATGTGGTTGAGATGAATTAGGAATAATCGCACAAGAGGGAGGAAGGGTTGTTCTTGAAAATATTCCCAAAGTGTTGTTCCCTTGAAGGAACAACAAAAATACTCAAAAAAGTGTTGTTCCTTTTAAGGAAAGGAACAACAAAAATACACTCAAAAAAAGTGTTGTTCCTTAAAAGGAACAACAAAAAAATACACAAAAAAAAGTGTTGTTCCTTAAAAGGAACAACAAAAATATACCAAAAAAAAAAAAATTGTTGTTCCTTTTAAGGAACAACAAAAAATGCATGCGAAAAAGTGTTATTCCTTAAAGGGAACATAAAAAAAAATACACAAAAAAGTGTTGTTCCTTAAAAGGAATAGCAAAAAAAATCAACACACGAAAATGTTGTTCCTTAAATGGAACGGCTGTTGTTCCTTAAGAGGAACAACAAAAAGACATATGCGAAACTATTGTTCCTTATGAGGAACGATTGTTATTCCTTAAGAGGAATGGCAGTTGTTCCTTAAGAGGAATAACAAAACGACAAACACGCAAAACTTGGTGTTCCCTGTAGGAAGCATCAAAGCAATCATTCCCACTTCTCTAAACAATAGAAAGACAATCGTAAAAATAAAAGCAATAGAGAAAAACAAGAAAAAACAATTGTATTTACAGAAAAAAAGAGAAAAGAAATCATATTTATAGAAAAATAGGGAAAAGAAATCATATTTACAGCCACAAAAAACGGAGAAAAACACATAAAACAATTGTGTTTATAGCTTAAAAAGAAATAACTTTTTACAGAAATGAAGTTGCCGAAGGATTGCCTTTTGCAATTGAAACTTGCACGGTGGGGTCCTCATTGTTCAATCGATAATGGAGTGGAAACTACAACTTGAAGGAATCAACACCTAAAACACAAAAACATAAGATAAATTAGAAAAGAAACAACACTTTATTTAAAAATAGGATCATAAATAAATAAGTTAATTTACAACAGCTATGATGTTATTTCCTAAGGGAATATCAATCTGTCAATGGAAAAAAATGATCTTTTGGAAAAATGTATTGACAGCAGTGACATGAATCTTCAAATGGGAATCAATTATTCATTTTTCCTATTATGAATCTGTTAGGTAATTAATTGGATGAAATTCCCTTGTTTCATTAAAATTTCTTTCAAGAATCGCTCGTCCATAAATTGACCTTCTTTATTCTCCTAAGACCTGCAAAAAACGAGTGTCTACCTGCAATAAAACATTAAATCATGGATAAAGAGAGGTGATCGGGCTCCCCTAATCCAAAAATTATGCAAAAAAAACTAACAAGTAGTTACTATGTAGAACAAATAGATGGAAAAAAAAACATAGTAAAATTAATTTATTACCTGCGGGAGAGCAGTGGCCAATCATGCTAACATGCAGTGTTTTAATCATAACTTCTTTGTTTTTCATCCAATTTGAGTGATTCCAAAGCTATATGAGATCTAATTCAAAGGTATATATCCAATAAAAACATGTTTTAAAAATTCCATGATATGATATGTCAATGTTACTTAGAACAACCTGCATAACATAGTCATTTTCGATTATCTATCTTAGACCAACAATGGGTATTTCAAGCATAAATTTTTCCTTTGCTGATGGATTAAGCTGATTCAAATTGGAAATTAAATTAGAATAATTTATTTATCTCCAATAGAAACAATTTTTGAAGACAAGAATAATTTATGGGTCAAATACTTTAATGAACAGCTGGAAAAATAGTGTTTTAAGAGTGCTGATTTAGGATAGATAAACATTATTTGGGTCATATTTTCCTCATACGATATCTAAATCGAGTGATTAAAATTGCCTTGTAAACTAGATTCATAGAGGAATATACCATAGAAACAAGTTTTAAAAATATATTCATTTAGGCCTCGAAAAATGCATTGTCCCAAATCTATTCCTGAGCTTCCTACTAGATGCCCTGTCAATATTTTGGTTATAACTTTTTCGTTTCAAATCAAAATGGAGTGATTCAAATTGGGTTGGAAATTAGACATCAAGGGATACTTAGGATAGAAACAGGTTTTAAAAATGTAGTTATTTAGGTCTCCAAAAACTTGCTGTACCAACTCTACTTTCAGAAATTTCATGAAGCCTGCAAGCCAAAAAATATGATATTCAAGCAATTTTTCCATATTAGTGATAAAAATAAATATGAATGTTTGTAGAACTGTTATTTTCAATATAATACATCTGCATACACAAATAAATTAAAATATTTATCATCGATGTTGATATTCACAAGGTGTTGCAAAAAAAACAATTATTATTATTATTATTATTTAACATAATAATAAAAATGTATTTATTTATGTCTTTAATTATTTATTTTCTACACTAACCTACTCTTCTTTTAAAATTGAATATGCTTATGTATAAGAGTACTTCTAGTGGAGCCATTTTTGAAATAAGGCCTCTAGTACGTACATACCCAAATTTGAAAAATGCATGTTAATAAATAGTAGTGTATGAGAAGCTAACTTCCCTTGAAAAGATGGTGCCAAAAATTGTTGAAGTATGGAGTGATGCTGCAAAAAAATGGAGTGAAACCAATCTTCAATTTACCCCTTAATTTCTTGATTTCCCATAGCCATCATATCATGAAGTTCTTGAGTGTTTAAAATGGCTTGTTGATGCAGGCTAGAAGAAACCTCATTTTCTTTCATAACCTCTACAATTTTTGGATTTGATACATTCTGAATTTCAGTATAAGTTTTCTCCAATGGTGCATGTGAGATAGAATGCGCGGGAAGGGTGGTTGAATTTTATAGTTCAACACCATAAACATGTTGTTCTGGTTCATTATGGTGAGGGTGTGGAATGAGTTGAGCAGGGAATTGTGTATGGAATGGAGCATTTTGATGATGTAGTTGATTGGGTTGAATGGATGATTTTTATAGGCAAGAAAGATGTTGTGGAAGAGCTGGAAGATGTGTTTGTGCTACAATATGAGGGAGAGTAGTCATGTAATCATAAGATGAAACATGCCAAACTTGTAGACAAGATTGGTGGTGGTTATATTGAGATTGGCATGGCTGCCCTAACATACGAGTATTCCATAATGGATTATGCAAGTAAGAGAATGGAGAGGAAATGTTTTGAACCATACCTATAGGCCACGATTTCCATGGTTTTGACCTTGTTGCAGCTTCCCCATCTCTTTGATATGCTACTTCCATCCTAGATAAGGAAGAACAACTATTTATGGGATGCTCCTTTCGGTAATGAGGGAAAAACAATTCATAAAATTCTTGATTTTTCTGAATCTGCAAAAGATTCAATTGTGAATTTAGAGAGCTAATGAAATCATATTTAAAATTTTCAAATAAAAAATTGATTTCAGCTCATATGTCTCTTGTTCTTGTAGTAAATTTGGAAAAGAAAGAAGAAACTTCTCTAGAATTCTTACCAGCCTTGGAAATTCCTCTTGAATACCTTATGCACAATTCACAAACATCATCATATGATAACTGAAAATCGTCACCTTTTCCTATCAGATTTAAGATTTCTAAAAATTCCTCTTTAATTCCTTTAAGAATGAATGTTTTCAAGATTTCTCTTTCCAAATGCTTATGCTTTGATTTTTTGAAGGTTATATTGAAATCGCTCTACATAGTCCTCCAAGATTTCATCTTCCCCTTGTATCATACCGAAAATAGCTTCATTGTATTTCCAGTAGTCTTGGTACTTCTTCAAGAATATGTTTTTCATTTCCTCCCATGTTTGGATGCAGTTCCCACCTAAGCTCATGAACAACAGGAGAGCTGCTCCTTTTAGAGTAAGAGGGAACACTTTCAACCTTTGATCATTAGTACAATAATCATATCCTCTACAAAGTATTTCAAACTCAAATAAGAATGTATCTGGATCTTCATTTGTCAAACCATGAAAATTTGGTAGAGACGATGGGGGAATTATGTGCATTTGTGTCACTCCTCCCAGATCTTTGATAGGGAATTCAAAAGTTGAAATGTGAGCCATTTCTTACCATAATAGAAGATGTTATTCATATTTTTCTTTAAGGATCCTCCTTCCAATTTTCTTGTCAATTGGTTAGTGAAATGGGTGGTGCTTACATTACCACTCAAGTGGAATTACAAGATTTTTTCAAAAATTCTACGTCTAAAATTCCTACTTCAAATCCTACGCAATTCTGCTGAAAAGCGGGTGGAGAAGCAAGCATTTTACTTTCTCGTTACGTAGGTTCTTACCTTCCATTTTTAATACCCAATTATTTCACAGCAGACAAACATCAAACATACATCACTCTCTCTGAAATAGCAACACTCTCCCCAGCAACGACGCCAAAATGTTGGGTGCTAAAAGCTGCCTTTTAAAACTCCTATTGATCCCACATTAATTATCAACCCGGGCAAGTCCTCTTATTTCAAGAGTGTACACAATATGTACATGCTATAATCCTAGAGAGTAATGTTTCTTAAAATGTAGTATAGATCTTTCAAATACAAGAATAAACGAATGCTTTTAATAAATCCCACTTGCAACTAAAGGAAACTCAATGCTCTAAAAATAAATCATTCATTCAGCAAAGTAACAACAATTATCAGTCAAGGATATAGTAACAATAAATCATTCCTCTTTTAACTGATGTAAACTAATCAAGCATAAACAAGATGTTGGGAAAAATACTGAGAGGGGGGGGGTGAATCAGTATTTACTGTATATTCAAAACTTTCACTTTTTCCTGCTTCTAAAATGCATACGCTACTTTCCTGAACCAGACTTGCGTATATACGCGGATACCCTTTACGAAACTCGCGTATACACATATATCTATTTATGTCATTAATTCTTCACTTAAATCATTCCTTCATTTATTCATCAGATATTCAATAAGCAGTAAACATGTGCAGTAAGAACAGAATAAATCACCACACAAAGCATCACACATGAACACCAGGATTTTTAGGTGGAAACCCAAGTCGGGAGAAAACCACCGCTGCAGTTGCTCAGCCTTCAATATTTTATTATAGAGAAAACATCTTACAATATATGTGCTGGTGCAGACTCCTACCAGCACGCAGGCACCCACCTGCGCTCGTTTACCAGCCTCTCCTGGAAGGGAGCTCCAACCCCCTGACTCGTTTACCAGCCTCTCCTGGAAGGGAGCTACGACCCCCTGATCTCGTTTACCAGCCTCTCCTGGAAGGGAGCTACAACCCCCTGACTGAAAGCTACAACCCTTAGCACCACCTTGGACCACGTTTCATCAATTTTCACACTGGATCCAACCACTTCAATAGAACACAACTTGCAGGTCACAATTCATCATATTTCCAGACCGAACCCTTTCCACACTTTTAAGCCCAAACATACATCACCAACAGATACATATCAACACAGATCAGATAGCAGAAACACAGCAGAACAGATCAGATATTTCATACCCCTTGCTTCAGCAACCCTAGTTTGCATACGCGCTTTCCCTTTACTGATGTCACGTATATACGCGCTTCCGTCCACACAAACCAGCGTATACCTCAGTGTATAATTTATTGCGCATACGCGCTTTCTCTTCGCTGAAGCCGCGTATACACGCGCTTCCTCCGCGGCGAAGTAGCGTATAGATCTTCAATCATTACAGAGCTGCATACTTCATCAGATCAGATATTCAGTTCATATCTACCCTTTTGCTTCAGACAGATGTTCGCCTAGATGTTCACCTCATCACAGATCTAAGCTTTCCATAATCAGATCTAGCAAATACAAGTGAAATTCAGATCTAGATCCCCTTCTTCATCATTGGTGCATCATACATTCAGATTTATCATTCAAGTGTAACCCTTTCCATTCAGATTCATTTATAGCCATTCATTCATGCCCCATCTCTTGCCCCCACACCTACTGGCCTTCGTACGTGAAATTCTTTCTGCACATTTTTCTACCATGAGCTCCTTTTTCACCACCATGGACCAAAACAATACCATAAGCCCAAAACTACCTGGACGGGGTCAATTAGGCGGATCATTACCCAATACTATGGGTCAATACCATGGTGGTTACCCTTGGATTTGCACTTTTTGAGCGCTTTAGCCCATACGTGACTTGTAACGTTCCTTTCCGCGTGCATACGCGACTTCCCCTAGGCCAATCCGCGTATACCAAGAGACATGCTCTTTTTCATCATTCTCTGAGTACATTCTCAAATCCTTTCTTCATTGCCTACTGTAAATACTGTAGATACATCAGATTTCCTTCACTGTGAACACATCTTCATGCCAAATTTGGGCCCAAGGCAAGTTTTCACTATCTTCATCATAGTTGCTTCTAAGGACAACACCAACCGGCATCGCATTTACATCATTTAATACCAAGTCCATCGGCGTCACATAACTTCATCAAGGTGGATTGCCACTGGCGATTAACACATGTCAATGTCACATGTCTTCATCTTCATTCATAATGCTACCTATGGATTACTTCTTCTTCCATCCTGCATCATATTTCCAACACAAGATCCTCAATCTGAGAGCTTTGACAGCAATAGCCAATTTTCTTTACAGTTGTTGATCTCACACACAACACACTAAATAACCAATTGGAAATGGCAATGAATTAAATCAATAATGCTACTACAACTGATGGAAATGAGATAATTATGCTAACTATAAGAATGCTAAAAGGCAAAACTAAATGATTACAGAAAGTAAATGAGCAACAACGCTATATAATAGAAATAGACAGCAAAGCTTAGGTGACTGTAATGAAAAAAAAAACTAAGTTACTGAAATGAATAGCAAAGTTCTGTAATTAGAATGACCAACACAATAATATACTTGTAGAAAGCGATGATCTTGTTATGAGGGAAAAGAACAGCAATGCAATTCAATTGCAGAAAGTAATCATTAAACAAACCGCACTTGAAGAAATAGGAAATAAGGAAAACCACACTATATGGTACAGGAACGGCAAGTAGATCCACCAGGAGCCGGGCCCTTAGCCGCTGGTGAATACTGCCGGATTACATCAAGAGATGCGAAAGAACTGCAACTGTTTTTATATATTCATTTTTGCATAATCGTTACAACAAGTTCCTGCTCTGCTTCAACAACGAGAGTCGATGATTAAAGTTACAATTTCAATAGTAATTCTCCCATTCCTCCTATCCTATCCTATTTATCTATAATCTAATAATCCATCTAATTCTCTCTCTAATCATCCATCATGAATCTCCATAATAACCCCCTTTCTCTGATCTTTGTTCTAATTTAAATACACATAGAGAAAAGAGAAGTTACAATCGATATGATTAAAAATGATTCCTATTACAAAATTGGATTGCTCACAACCAATTGATCAACAAGATCATATCTGAAATATCCTTCCATCAATCATTTAATAGGAAAAGGTCGAATTTGGTATTGCAACTGGAAGAATTTGGAAAATGGCCACAACAACGAATCTCGGAAAATCGTCCTTATAGAACCTTCCATTTCTCTCAATACATGCAGAATTTGGGAAAACTGTTTCCTACTAAGTTAATTCGATCCGTTCTAGACAAAATCCATGTTTCAGATTTTCCAGATTCTTCTCCATTTTCCCAATACGTCCAATGAAAGACTATCACTTCTTATTCCAGCGAATTTCTGAGTTGGCGTATTTAATAATGAGCTGCAGATCAACTCTGCAATCTAGAAAATATCTTGGAGGCTAAAATGGTGAGTGATGTTACAAAAAAATTATTAATAAACCATAATTTGTAAAATCATGCATAATCATCAATTTATTAAAAATAAAGGAGAAGAAATAATATTTATCCATAAGAACATAAATAATTATAAAATGGAATTATATGATAAATTATGATAAATGAAATGATAAAGAAGAGTAGAAATAGATGAAATAGGTGTTAAAAAGTGATAATAATAATAACATATTAGCGGCCCAACAGTAGGATTCCATTTGACATTGACATGTTTAGGTTTAAGGAAGAGACTTACTTCTATGGGTAACACTTTATTCTTGCACCAACGTTCTCTAGTGGTAGAGGTTTGAGTAGCTCAGGCTATGATGGTGTTATATATATTAAAAGTCTTGCTCCCTATCTTGAACTTTTCCCCATCAAAGCTCTCGACAAAAGCTTGAGCTAAAGCCACATTTTCTCCAGAAAATTTTTGCAAGAACTTGTACTAGCTAGTTGACTTAAATTGAGGTTTGGCCCTAGCATAAATAAAGATGGTGTTTTCTGGCTTGAACCTATTAAAATTGCCACACTTTCCCATAATTCTCAATAGCTAGGCTCCTTGTAAGCACACAACTGTTCAACCTGGATGCAAAACCCTACATGGAGTTCAACCTGGAGGGAAAACCCTACACGGACCTTCGTTTTCCTGCCTTGGAATGATAAACTAGTTGCTAGAGGATGTGACTCCTGTTAGTTGTGAATTCCATGGAGAACCTCAGACTTGAGAAAATTAAAATTAATTCTCTGAAATTACGCCTTTAGCAATGGTATGGCTTAATTTCATGATCCGAAATCATTCAAATACGGTGCCAAGTCACCCCATAACTCATAACACTCTACAACACTCCATAGTAACATTTAATAATCAAAACATTGTACCATGATCTTCGCTTCAGTTTATTAGGGTAGCTATAGGTTATTTGGATTAATAATATAACCACTCATCTATAATAATTCTCTTATGTCAAAAAAAATGATTAATCTTGCTAAAAGAATAATCATGCTTATAACATAGGAGGTCTTCAATGATCTACAAACTGGAATGATCTTTGCTCTAAAAACCTTCTTTGCATCCTCTTATGCATGAGAAATATCTTCCTTTACCTCTATATTACATATAACCAAATTTCAGCGAAATAGATACACTTTTCACTGTGTTACCAATGGAAATAGGTTCCTGAAGAGATAGAGGCTCTTTTCATTGTTTTAATGATGTGACCTTCAATTTGGAGAGATAGTTGCCCTTGATTGTATGACTGTGTTAACAATGAAATTTAAACAGAGGTAGCTATTATCCCGAAAAGAGAAACTATAGTTTTATTACCAAAATTACCAATAACCTTCAACACTAACCTAAATTTAAAAAGTGGTTTTAACTTCCTTTATGAACCTAAGAAACTAATACCACCTATAAACTTAAAAGTATTTTGATTTTGAGACTCTTTTTTGACCTTTATTGAAAATGACTCAAACTTCGACATCAGCTAGGACATATGAAAAATTTGAAAAAAATGATATAATTGCGATCAGGATATTAACATTTTTAGTGCTAACAGGCGGGAAAACCCACAAGGGGGCGCCTGCCTGAGCCCGACGTTGCTGGCCCAAAAAAAATAGCCCCACTGACTGGCAGTCCAAACCCCTCGAACACACGACCCAACCTTCCTGATTGCACGACATTACCCTACCTACTCGCGCACATGACCCGACCTAACACCCAAATGCATAACCCAACCCAGGGGGGGCGATAATGAGAATCATCCCCCTTGCCAAGCAGCTTGACCCCCCCCCCCCGAATGCACGACCCGACATGCCCAAACGCACAAAATGACCTAACTAGACTGAACGCATGACCTTGACCCACCTGAATGCACGACCCGAGCCAACTTGCCTGAATAAATGACCTAACCCAACCTGCCTAAACCCACGACCTGACTCGGCTAAACACACGACCCAATCCAGGGGGTGGATTCTAAGAATCGACCCCCTTGCCTATTAGTGGGGCCGAATCTAAGAATCGGCACTCTTTCCAGGCAGCACAACCCCCCGAACACATGACCCGACTCACCCAAATGCAAGACTCGACCTGCCCGAGCTCACGATTGGACCTGACCTAAAAAATCTCACGATCCGACCTAGGGGGCCAATTTCTGAGAATCCATCCACCTTGGTTAGGTCATGCATTTGGCAGGTTGGGTTAGGTCATGCGCTCAGGTGAGTTGGGTCATGGGTTCGAGCGAGTTGGGTCACGTTATGCATTCGAGTATGTTAGATCATGATTTCAGAGCATGTGTCATTGCGGTGCAGGCAGGAACGCCCACAGGGGGGCACTCGTCCTAGCCCTGCATGACCCGAACCTACTTGAATGCATGACCCGACCCAACCCAATATTAATGCACAACCCAACCCAACCCAAACGCAAGACTTGACCCAATCCCCTTGAATTCATAACCAAACCCGCCCGAACGCATGACACGAACCAACCAGCCGAATGCACGACTCGACCTGCCCGAGTGCACGAGTTAAACAGACCCTCCCAAACACATAACCTGACCTAAGGGGTTGATGATGAGAATCAACCCCCTTGTTAGGTAAGGGGGTTGATTCTAAGAATCAGCCCCATTCCAAGCAGTGGGACCAATAATGAGAATCTTCTTGAGAATCAACCCCATTCTAGGCAGGGGGAATGATAATGAGAATCTTCCTGAGAATCAATGCCCCACTACACAGATTTGATTCTATGAATCAGTCCCCCTGTCTGGTAGGGGGCTTATTCTTAGAATAGGCTCCCTGTTAGGTAGTGGGGCCGATACTCTGAATTAGACACCTTCTCAACAAGTTCAAGTCGTTTGGTCAAGCGGGTCCAGTCATGTCATCCATTCAGGTGGGTCAGGTCGTGAATTCAGGGGGGGGGGGGGTGGTTGGGCTTGCTAGAAAGGGGCCAATTCTAAGAATCGACTATATTTTAGGCATAGGGGTCAATTATGAAAATCGCCTCCCCTACCTCCCCTCAGGCAAGTCGAGCCATGTCGTTCACTTGGGTGG
Organism: Pinus albicaulis; assembly: GCA_034641835.2. NCBI lineage: Eukaryota > Viridiplantae > Streptophyta > Pinopsida > Pinales > Pinaceae > Pinus > Pinus albicaulis. Next base: position 506,918,049 of record CM076582.1, read on the forward strand.
GATGGGTTGTGCGTTCGGGTGGGTTGAGTCATGTCATAACATAGGTCAAGTTGGGTCGTGTGCTGGGATTGGTTGGGTCGTGTGTTCAGGTGGGTCAGGTCAGGTCGTGCGCTCAGGCAGGTCGAGTCGTATCGTGCATTTGAGCGGGCATCTTACTTTCGGGGGGGTCGTATTGGGTCATGCGTTTAGGGGGCTACTACCTGAGCTCTACACGATCCGACCTTAACAAACAATCCAACCCAACCCACCTGAATGCACGAACTGAACCCCCAAACACATGACCTGACCTCGACCCACCTAAATGTACAACCCGACCCCGCCTTCCCAAATGCAGGACCTAACCCTGACTCTCCTGAACGCACGACCCGACCTGAACTGCCCAAATGCGCAACCCTTATGCATGACTTGACCCTGAACCGCCCAAATGCATGACCCAACCCACAATTCGCCCCCTGTGCCTGCCCATATCATAGTGTTAGGGCATGTCCCCTCCGACCCCCCTAGCAGGAAAGGGGGGTGAATTCTAAGAATCGTCCTCCTGGCTCCTGAGGGGGGAAGTGTGTGCGCTTGCCCAGTCACAACAACCTCCCTGATAGTGAGGGGGGCCAGGGAGAAAATGTGAAAGAGTAAAAATAAAAATTAAAGGAATGGTTTATCTATTTTTGTATTTTTGATGAACGTAAAAGCACACTAGTCCTGGAGGGTGATGTACATGTTTCTGGTTTTTTTAGTTTTTAATTTTGTTTTGTTTTGTTTTTTTACGAAAGATATTGGATTTTTTCCGATTTACTTATTTATATGTAGATATATATTTTTGTAGGAAAATGGCATCAAGGAAGATTTTTGTCAATCTCTTTGGACCAAAGTCAACAATTGGATCATCTAGAGCTGGAGGCAGGCCCTTAAAATTTACTATTGATTGAGGCGAACCTCAATTAATTATTGCAAATGTATGAGATACCTCCCCAAAAGAAAATCAATTGATTTCATACTGGAAGAAATCAAAGGAAGTGAAGCGCACAAAATATGCATGGTATATGAAAGAAAAAGAAGGAAAATATATGCAATTATATCTTTTTTCTAGTAACTGTTTTGATGATGGAAGTTATGAGCTGATGGGAAAAGCACTAGTCCTATATATTATGTCGAATATTGAAATTTTTTATATACTTACAAAACCTCCCAAGTCACATGGTAAGATTAGATATCATTTTACATTGTGGATGTATAAGATGACAAAATATTCTATAAGGATACGCAAACAAATCGTAAATGATATTGCAAAAAATATTGTAATTATTTATATTTATATTTATGTGTTTCGAGTTATTCTAACTCTATCATTAAATTTTTAATAACTTGGTTATTATTGATGTATTATATTTTCTTTGACATAATTTTGCTGAGGGTATTTCAGTTATGTTGGGGGGAATCTATTTTATAGAGCGAGATATTATGAATATAGTCAGCATTTTCCATGAACATGAAGAAGAAGATATGGGAAAGAAGAAAAATAATGTACTTCATGATGCTACAAGACTATATAAAAGGGATCAATCTAGTAAAGGTATATATGTTACTTTTGAAGAAGAAGAAGTTGAAGTTGAATTTGAAGATGAGGAATATGTTTCCATTATCGAGGATCATATTAGAACTAATGTTAAAAAGGAGAAGAGGTATAAAAGAGAAAAAAATAAAATGCCCAAGAAGGTCTCCTTTCTAGTTTATGATGAGGATATTTCTTCCGTTGAAGAAAATATGATAACCAATAGGAGGAAGAAACTAAAATTTTCTTGTTTTGAAAAAAAAAACATGGAAAATAGTGAAGTCCCTAGTGAAAACTCAAAAGGATACAGGGAAATAATTATAGCAGGAGCTGATTTAGATGATGGCGTTATTAAAAAAAAACAAAATTCCATTTGACATCACTTGATAAAGACAAATTTAATCGAGAATGGTCATTCATTTCAAGTAATGTCAGTCAAATATACAAGCCAGATGACGGATTATTCAAATATCAAATTAGAATGCCACACCACTTGCATGTTCAGGATTTGAAAACATTGATGAGGTACAATCCATATGCACATGTGGTTAACTATGTTCTTCTTGTTGATCCAATTCAGGTTCCCAATAAAGAAACATTTGAAAAGTCAAAAGTTTTTTAATACAAATATTATGTACTTGGGGGGAACCATTTTGTAGAATCTCAAAGGAAATCAATGGAGGAATATCCCAATAGCCCGCGTTTTGAAACAATGAAATGTATCATTTATGTTGGTTTAACAGATACAAAATCAACTTTATTAGCATGGGATCATAATACACATAATGAGTATGGGATGTCTATGAATTTCATCCAAAGGGTTATATTTATTCATTATGAATTTCAACAAAAAATGTGGTGGGGATAAGACAAAGCTAATCATGCCTTTCGAAAGGAATGTTGTATGGAAACACGTTATCAAATTGTGGAAAAAATAAATTCTAAAGGTGGAAAAATAAATTTTGAAATATTCAGAGGTGTGGATAACATTTTCCAGTTGGAATTTTTAACTAGAGAGATATGGGAATTGATTAGTGACAATTTTGAGATGTGGAAGACATTGGCATAAAAATCTACAAGGTCAAGAAGTCTAAATAATTGATATGTACCAGCAATAAATCATCTCTTGAAATGAAGCTCCTTCCAAAAGATATGACTAACACCTTGGAAAGAAATGCAAGGAGTGAAGGATTAAAAACTTATCAAAACAAAATTATCTCATGTAAAGTCAGGAGAATTATCATTGGACGAAATGTTTGAGGAATTTCTAAAGTAAGTTTGATATTTTTACTTATTTCTAGATTATAAATTTCTGTTAAATATAACATATTTTCGTTGGTAGTATTTGTTATACATACCACTATATTAACATTTTTTACTTTATTTATTCATTCACAAGGTTTATATGAGAATATAAGAAAAAATGGTTAAATTTTTGAATGAAGATAATTGGGATGATGTTGTACGCAACTACCTAGATTCAAGTTCTACATCAGTTCTAAAATATTTTCATCTTGCATTTAAAAAGGTATGTTAATCTATACATTCATTTCTATTCATATTTCTATTATTTTCATTTTATAACTTATACATATATTTTTTTATTTCAGTAAGCTTTATAGTTTCAGAAGCTTTATTGAAAAAATCAAAATGGAAAGGATGAGAAAGCAATGTCTTAGTAATCTTGAAATTGATCTCAGTCTTAGTAATTTCATTTGGAATGGGTTCCATGCCATCCAATATCAAATAATACCAGGTGATTGTGAAGACATTTCAAAACTCATACCTAAAAGGGATGATTCCATAGTTATTGCCGATATTCCTCATGGTTTTAATATCCCAGACATTAAATATGATAGTGACCCTTAAACCTATCAAAATTTTAGTAAAATGGTTGCAGGATTTCTAGAAGTCATAACATCACTATTTTGGAGATTTCTGACATTTCATTCAGACACAAAATTTGCAATGTTATTAATAAGCTTCAAGGGAAAAGAAAAGTCAAGGATGCAGCTTACATGATAAGACATTGAAATTGTATGTTTGATTAATATTAAAAGAATCATTTATATAAAAGTTATTTGAACTTTTAATATTTCATGTTACAAAAAAAAATTTAATGTTATTGGTTGCATAGATCAGTCAGTTATAAGTGATTGTGAGTTCATTCATATTTAAATTTTGACAAATGATTATAGTTATAAGCCTACGATTCTCAATCAAGTATATGTAAAGATTCATAGCTAGGTACTGGTCGATGTTGTTGTTGTAAAAAAACTAACATATGAAGATAAAGAAGCAAAAGGAGAGATAGTTAACATATATGAAAAACCACAATCACTGATTAACTATCTTTTAAATTTATTTTCAAATGAGGGAGATTGGGTTTTGGATTTATTTTAAGACTCAAGTAAGTTTTATTATATAAAATTGAATTTCAATATTCTCTTTCTAATATTTTATTTTCTTATAATAATTTACTTAATAATTTATTTTTTACTTGATGATTAGGTACAACACTAACATGTTGCTTACAAAAAGGAAGAAAATTCATTTCCATTGAGAAAGACCCAGTACAATGCAAATTTATTCAACAAAGAATTAATGGTCTTCAATTTCTTTGAGATGCAATGCAAGAAGTTGGTTTGAGGAATGACAATTTTAACGAATCCCGTGTGGAAGAAAAAGCAAAGGAACCTCAACCACCATTAGATGGAATGATTAGAAAGGCATACTTTGGGAGATTCACAGACATAAGAGATCCATCAGAAGAGGAACATGACCAAACTGAAGCAGAAAATATTGTGGAAGAAGATGATAATGAAACTCTTGAAGATGAAGAGTTTGGATTACATGATATTATTGATTAAATTTTAGTTAAGCTTACAATTGAATATTTTTTTGACTTTGATATTTTATGAGAATAATAAGTATTCAATTATTGTTATTATACGTTTAATATTTTTATTACATGATTTTCATTTCATTTTTTATGTGAATCATTTATTTTTTGAAAAAAATATGATTATTATTAATTTTTGACATAAAATTCATAAAAATTGCTACTTTTATATTTTTTTTGTTAATTTTTTCTTATAAAAATGGTTTATTTGACATGTCACTTTTAGCAAAAAAAAGTCTCAAAATGTGTATTTTTTCTGTTATATATATATTTAAAATGTGTATTTTTATGTCAATTATTAAAAATTATAGTTTTTTTAGTGACAATTATTTCATGTACAATGAAATATTATTTAGCAATATATAATTATATAGAAGATCGAAACTTTAAAATTTTGACATTTGTTTTTTTCAACACTGCAAAAACTCAAATATCTTAGTACAAAAAAATGAAAAGAAAAACAACAAAAGAAAACATGATTTTTTTTAAAAAAATATGCCAGGGAAGAAGAAGAGGACGTGTACTTCAAAAATTGTTAAATTTAGAAAATAATTATTAGTAATTAATACATTAGAAAATTTAAATTAAAAAAAAAAGTCTTCTAAAAAAAGTGGATGATGCTGCCATCAACACTTTTCAAAATCAACATAAAAATAAATAACATTTTAAAAACAATGTTTATACTTGGTACATAAGAAAAATTAAAATGTAAAAAAAAGTGTTGAAACAAAATTATGAGTATTCTAAACCAATAGTTTTCAAGATCAAATGATTTTTTCTACTTAAAAAAAACAGGCAGTGCTTGTTCCATTCCCTATTTTGGCTTACAATGCTATAACAGGAAGTAATATCTTAAGCGTCTATTATTCAAATGGATGATAGCTTTGTGATCAATTTGTTTTTTTATTTTGATTGGAACTAGATCTAATTATAATTATGTTAATCATGATCTGATGGATAAGTGTGGTTTGAATAAAGAAGTGTATGCAATGTCTTGGTTGAAGTGAAGTTGGCTATAGGTACCAAGAAGAGAGTTCACCATTGGGTAGGATCTTGTATTACCATCGAAAATTTTGAATGTGTGCTCTGATTGGGTGGTATAACATGATTTTGAATTGTGGAGAGGTTATATATTCATAAGACCAAGGTGTACTTTTACTGACAAGGTTATTGAGTGCTTGGATGACAATAGAGGAAGAGAATAACACGGAGGAAAGAAAAAAACATCGGTTAGAATGGTACAACTATACGGGCAAGAGCATTAGCAGGAAAGGGTGTGTGTTATTTGCAATGCACATTTATAGCAACAAAATTAAAGAAGTTGAGGATGCAGATGTTTTGAATTGGTACCCAATTCTACAACAGTTTCAGGATGTATTTCCCACATATATTTCAGAGCTACCACCTCACAGGGAATTAGAATTTTCTTTTGAGTTGGTACTAGGGGAAACACCAACATCTAAAGCACCTTACAAGATGAGCACACCATAGTTGGTAGATTTGAAGTTGTAGTTGAAGGAAATGTTGGAAAAGGGATACATTAGGCCAAGTGTATCTTCGTGGGGTGGACCAGCATTATTTTTGAAGAAGAACGATGGTACTCGCAGGCTATGCACTGGTTACAGGAACTTGAACAAGGTGACCATCAAGAACATGTATCTGTTGTCGAGGATTGATGACTTGTTAGATCAGTTGAAGGGAGCAATAATGTTCTCGAAGATTGATTTTAGATCAGGATATCATCAGGTACACATTAAATAAGAAGAAAACTATAAGACAACTTTCTAGACCAGATATGGGAAATATGAGTTTGTTGTAGTTCCATTCAGTTTGACTAATGCTATAGCTATTTTTATGTGCTTGATGAAAAGTGTGTTGCATCCTTATATATACTAGTTTGTTATTGTGTTCATTGATGGTATACTGTTATATTCTAAGAATGAAGAAGAACACATTGAACATTCAGTAGTAGTGTTCAGATTGCTAAGAGAGCATGAGTTGTATGCTAAGCATAGAAAATGTGGTTTCTTTTAGACAAACGTGTATTACTTGGGACATGTTTTCCCCAAGGAAGGCATAGTAGTGGATCCGAAAAAGTTAAGGGCCATCATGGAGTGAGTAGCTCCTAGGAGTGTGGATGAGGTAATCTCCTTCATGGGGTTAGAAGGTTATTACAAGAGGTTCATCATTAACTTCTCATAGATTTCTCATCCTATCACATCATTGCAATGGAAAGGTTATAAGTTCGAATGGACGGAGGAATGTGTGGCTAGTTTTGAGCAGTTAAAGTAGTTTTTAACACATGATGCATTGTTACAGAACATAGATCCAGACAAAGATTTTGTAGTATGTACAGATGCTTGCAAGAGAGGCTTGGTGGAGTCCTTATGTAGGAAGTACAAGTGGTATGTTATGAGTCATGCAAACTAAAAGAGCATGAGAAGAACTATCCAATACATCATCTTGAGTTGGTAGCAAAAATCCATGCATTGAATATGTGGAGGCACTATCTTCTTGGCAAGAGATTTATACTGATGAGTGATCATAGTGGGTTGAGATATTTTTTTGACCAACAAAATATGAACATCAGGCAAGCTAGACAGTTGGCCATGATCAGTGAGTTTGAATTTGAGATCAAGTATATTAAAGGTAAAGTGAAAAGGGTTGCAAGTTCTCTTAGTAGGTTGATACAGATGAATCATATAGTAGTTATGAGTTCCTATGATACAGATCTACAAGATAGGATCTTGCAAGTAGGTCAACAGGATGTGAGGTATATGGAGCTTAGGCACAGATTACAACAGAGTATAGGTACAGGTATAGGTTCAAGTACAGGTAGTGGTATAGGTAGAGGTGAAGGATCACATGGTGTGGACTATCATCTCACAACATATGGCTTATAAGGTTTAGAGACATGATATATGTGCTAAATAATAGTGAGCTCAAAAAGGATATCTTGAGGGATTTTCATGTGAAACCATATTCAGATCAACCAAGCTATCAGAATACATTGACTGTAGTAAATAAGTTTTATTATTGGAAAATTTTGAAGAAAGAACTAGCAGAGTTTGTGGCTAGGTGCTTGGATTGTCAAAAAGTCAAGGAAGAGTGTAAACATCCAAGTAGACTACTACAACCAATTTTTATTCCATAGTGGAAATGGGAAGTCATTTCCATGTTGTTGGTTTGTTTTGGGTTGACCCGGTGTGTTAGTGTGTTTGGTGCATGTATGTACAAAATCACACCAACTTAAGGGGTGTGGTTTTCCCTCTTAAGTTATTGGTCACGGGAAGAAAATAAATGGATTCAAGCAAGTTGGTGGAACATGCTAGAACATAAACATACTAGATAGAAAAATAGCATGCATATTCAAACATAAAAAATCAACTAAAACTAAAACAAATAACAAAATAGCTCTAAATAGAGTCAAACAACTTCAATAATCCAAATGGTGGTGCGTACATCCCCTATTATTGAGTGCTGGTAGGAAATGAGGATGAAACTTTAAGCCACTTGCCAAGGGGCCCTTAGAAGTAGGGGTTCTAAGTCCCAATACAAGGATGTATTTACTTCTGAGTTGCCTTAGTGAAAAGTCTCCCTCTCTCTACTATGGTGGACTAGAGTTGTTGGATGGCCAACAATTGAGTCGCCTCTATATCTGCTCCGGATCACACATTGTTGTTATTGCTTAGGGAAATTTTGGCCAGCATAATAATTTGCTCTCCTATTTCTTATCTCTTGGTGGAATTTTATAGGAGAATTAAAATCCTCCTTCCCTCTTGGTACATTCTGGATGGTGACCCAAGAGAGGAGGGTAATTCCATTGTGTGCTAAATTTATTCCATTGTGTGCTCCCTTGATGTCCTACGGAGGCTTGGGTGGTTGTACTTAGGCAGCTTCAAGTGTGCAATCAATGTCCTAGAGTGTGCATTGTGGTCCCGGAAAGTGACTTCTACCACTCCCAGGATTGCACGTTTTTTGGAGCAAAAGGCGCGCAAAGGCACGTTTATAGTGCGTTTATAGAAGAATTTTGCGCACAAAGGAACTTTTGACTAGTCCTTCTTGTACGCAATTTTATTTTTCCTCAAACCTTAGAGATTTTTTAAATAATTTCAGATTCTCTAATGTCTCTCAGCCCTGTAAATCCTTATGCCTGACATTAAATAATGTCACCTTTTCTTGTACGAATTTCCAGAGATAACAGTTGCCCCATAATCTGTGAGGTCTAGGAAGAACTGTATAGTCGAAATACATTATTGTTTCCTTTTTGTATTTCTTGTGTAGAGAGAGAGAGATACCTGCGTGTAGCTTGAAATTGGAGACACCCTACACCGGGTAGAAGAACGACCATGTCCTGTGGGACTCCTATAAGAAATCATATAATAAAATATATAAAAATTGTGTACGAGGTGGGCATGTCCCATGCTCATAATGCTTTGGATAGTTAAAAAAATATATTTGACAGATACATGTTCTGTTTGTGTCACTAATATGATAGTGATCTGTTGGTTGATGATGACAACTGCTGATGAACTCACGGGCTTTTTTTCTTTGGAAATAGGTGGAATGCGGTACCCATATGCGTAAACTTGGTATGGCATGCAATTGCACATTATACGCATAGGCACTTGCTAGGACCTCTCGTGTAAGCATTGCGGACAAAGGTGCTTATAAAGGCACGTGTCCTCAATGAATTTGATCAAAGTGCAATGCTTGTAAGGTACAACACCATCTTGAAATGAAAGCTTGTGTTGTAGTTGAATGTAAGGAGGATCAAAGACATCTGTGGGCAATGATGCCTCCCACAGTGCCACCCGAGGATGCCCCTTTTATGGAGAGGGGCGATCCAAGGTACCGCTTCCTTTTTGGAAAAGGGATGTTGAAGTTGACAAAAAGGAAGCCTCATCCGAACAAGGGGGTCACTGATACAGAGGATCAAGATCCTGGATGTGATGGGTTTAGCATAGGCATGATGGCGAGGGGTGACTGAAAACTCATGATGGGGATTCAATGGCCCAAGGTTGGAGTATGAAAAGCATCTTGGTGGTAGTCATAACTTTCTAATGGGGAAATCCCTAGAGTCAATAGGACCTCCAGGGTGGGTATAAACTGGTTATGAATGTCACAGTGGATTTTGCATGAGGGTGGTATACTCCGACCAAGGGTGGTCAGGGATTGCTGCCATGGGAGAAAAAATGAATGAGTGGGTGGGGGACATAGTGCACCACTTGCGGCCTTTGTACACTTACCAAAAAAATAAAATAATGGGGTTTGGTTTGTACAAAACACAGAGACAAGTGCCCCAAAACATGAAAGTGTTCACTCATTGATGATGTGAGGAAGGTGTTTTTCTAAGGGTGGGGGCCCCATTGGTTGGTCTCATGTGTGGGGTTGATGAAGCGGATGAAAATTATCATAGATGGGTTATGCTGATGGAGGTATGGTGGGCCAAATGCGAGGTAAGGTAGTGCACTTTTGATCTGCTTATACAACCTGGTAGTCCAGGAAAGGGGTTTTATTTCATATGGTAAAACTTGACCTTATGCATGATGATTGAATGGGCATGAGGTGCTTCCCGAACTATAGGTGTATGGCCATGGTGTCACTATTTTTTTTGATATATGGTCAACTTTGGGTGACAAGAGCCATGGAGGGGAGGCTCTACCGACCACGGAGAATGATTATCATGTGCAAGGTGAGGTGATGATAAACACGGTCGGATGTGTGGAACCTATGGATGATTTCTGATGGAGAAATGATGTCAGGATATGCAGAGTTTTGTTGAGACTCTATCATGCTAGGAGTAGAATGATACCTGCTCTGGAAGTTTCAGTGGATGGAGTTGTGGATGGTTTGCATTCTACCTACAAAAAAAAAATACCCCAAGTGAAAGCATCTTCTTTATCAAATCTTATTAAAAGAGATGTGCTTTAAAAGAGAATATGAGAGAGGGCATACCTGTCGGTGCTGAAAATTTATTTTTTCGGGGGTGCAAATGTGTGGCATTGCCTTTGGGCATTATGGAATACAATCACAGTGCTTCTTTCGGTCCGGTGATTGGGCCTTCTGAGCTCTCATTATAGTCCTCCAAAGTTCTTGAAAAAGGGCAATATATAGGCGAATATGGCCCTAATTCAATTCATTTGTGTCTGTTGAGTATTGAGAGGTCAGAGGCTTCTGCAGAGTAGTTCTTGCCGTTGTAGTCAGCCTAAGCACCAGGGATTAGCAATATTATGCCTAGGTAAACTCCATGACATCCTACATTTTAATTTTTTCAGTCTGAGGGTGTCGGGGTTCGTACAATACTTGTTTGTACGGATTTTGAGCAAGTTTTATCTTAGATTACATGAGAAATTAGGGTAAGAAGGCGCCTTCTGCATGAAAAATTAGGGTTTTGTGCCCCTTATGCGCGCTTTTATCAACCTTGGGTATGCCTTCTGCGCGCATGTCTTAGGTACAGGCACGCAAAATTCCAAGGCAGTTTTTGTCCAAATTTTTGAACAATTTACCTCTTTTTTGATGTTTTTATGCTGCTGATGTGCTTTTTTTTGGATGAAGGGATGTTGTGGAGGGAGCGGGATTGGCCTGAGATCCGTACTACTTTAGCCGCCGATGGTCAAGCATGCCATTATTTGGTGTAGTGGGGTCTCCTAAAATTTGTGGAGAACCACCTTAATGGGTCACAGGACCAACTCCTTTATTACCTAATAGAGCATTGGAACAGGTGGCACAAGGTGTTTGTGCTACGTAGGTGTGACCTTGCTCTCTATCCTGAGACAGATATTTACTTTGTGACTGGGCTGATGCCTCAGGGTGAGGCGCCGCGGTTTCCACCCCCTTCTAGGAGGATGGATTTTGAGTAGTTTCGGATGCATCATTATGGTGGGGCGCCCCTTATGGAGGGGTCCATAGCCATTGCATGGGTGACAGATTTGGCCGAGTGATGTGCTCTGGTGGCTATTGTGTGACTACCAGTGTCTTCGGCTTTGCTTCGAGCATCAGGCTTACAAGTTGGAGTCTTGCGCAAACTGAGGACTAGGCATTTTTTCGACTTTGCCTGTTTCTACTATGACAGGATGCTGACACAACTTTACAAGACACGAGATGGATCGAATATTTTTGCTTATGCCAGTATTTTATGCAGCATCATGTATGAGTGGGTGGTTTTTTTGAGATTGGTGGTGGCAGTGCCTGCTGGGGGGCCACGAAAGCCTCACATGAGGAGGTGGGCTCCTATGATGCCTCGAGGAGGTGGTGGTATGGTGGGGCATTACCGGAACACCACGACGAAGGTCTGGTTTGAGGCCAACCCCCAGATGTTCCTACCCTTCCCATATGCAGGGATGGACTTTCGAGGGGGTCTAGAGATGGGTCTCCCTTCTGGCTATGATTGGGGGCCAACATGTATGTATTTATGTTTTCTGCATTTCTTTGAGTATTTATTTTTATATGTGTATTTATGATGACACTGACATAGTTTTGGTTACTCTTGCAGATGTTGGCAAGGTTGGCCAACTTTTGCTTTGATTGGTTGGCCATGGGCCTCTTAGAAGACCTTGGGGAGCTCATGGGGGGCTGGGAGGGGTTCCTACATAGCCTCAGTGTGGGGGACTCAGTGGTGAGGCCGGTCCTTCAGGGGAGGGCAATAACTCGACTACTACCAGGACTATAGTTGAGCAAGCTCATGCTGATGCAATGGAGGCTCGTATTGTTAAGTTGACCACACGTGTGTTAGTTCTGGAGGGTGCCTAGGATAGAGTGGACCACTTGACCTATGGGATGTCGTCTCGAGGATTTTTAGATGACTTCGAGGAGGTATGGGTGGAGACCTTTATGGCCCGGGAGAGGAAATATCAATCAGTTTTAGGTTGGGTGGAGATCTCAGTGTTGACGGCGGCTCCAGTAGTGTTACCCAAGGTGGCAATGGGTCCAGGTGCTTCACCTAGGGGAGCACCTCCCTAGATTCATTTTGTACATGGGGAAACCACCTATTATGAGGATGATTCCCCTATTTTCTATGACAATATGTGTATTTTTTTGGGTTGACCGATGCGTCAGGGATACTATTTTTTGTACTCAGACACATACGTTTTGATATATATATATATATATGAGAGATATGGTTTGCGGCTCTACTTGGTGTGCCCCATGTTTCTGCTTATGGATTATATTATGCTGATGGATATCTATGTTTTTGTTTTTTGTTTTTTTATGTATAATGGTTTATTCGAGATGCATTCCAGTTTAGAATACTATTAGCTATGGTTTGACTCCTTGGTACATGTGTGAATGTAATGTAGTCAAATTTTCTGCTTAATATTTTGGCACACAAATATTTTCTAAATAGATGTGAATCTCGTATCTCAAATATTTGGTTTAACTGTGACATTACTGACTAGGAATTGTGGTAGATATGCATGTGGCATATGCCCTGATGGAGGGAATCACACATAAGTCCAATAACGACATCATATTATGCCTAATTGTTTGTTGCTGAACCAATGCACAGACCATTGGTGCAGAGTGGTGATCGGTCAGGCTGATAGATGACCCAGGCGGTTGTTTCTAAACTTTGAGACCATCATGATTCTCCATCAACAAATCTGAAGTAAGGATCGAGTTGGTAATCCATTGTGACACTCAAGCGCAATTTATAAAATTTCTTTTGGTCAAAAATTTAAACTGGTTGGGTTTGTGCACATTGACTCTAGGGTAGGGCCGTTTTGGCCCTTATGCATAGAATTTCTTGAGGTAATGGCCATTGACGAGGTTGCTGAGGTATGTCCCGTATGGTTCCGTCAAGATGTATGCCACCTTGAGGAGGCAATGTTTTACAATGTAGGGTCCTTTCCAAAAAGTTTCGAACTTTCGTGGTCCTAGGGATTCTTTGGCGACATCATAGCAGAGGACTAGTTCTCCCTTAGTGAATGAGTGGGGCTTGATGTGGTGGTCGAACGATGCTTTTACCCTTTTCTTGTGGGCCTCATTATATTGAAGCAAATTTCGTCAGCTTTAGTCGATGAGCTCTAGCTGTACTAGGCACTGTTCTAGAGGCTGGGTATCATCGAGGAGTTCAATGGTGGCATACAAATTTAAAATCTCGCATTCTATGGGGATCACGGTTTCGACCCCATATACCAAGAGGAAGGGAGTGAAACCAGTGGATGTCTTGACACTTGTATGATATTCCCACATGGTGGAGAAGAGAATATGGTTCCAGTTGGTTTTATGGTTATTCACCATGCATTGTAACATAGTTTTGAGGACTTTGTTCACAGCTTCTACCTGTCCATGTGATTGGGGGTAGTATGGTGAAGAGAATTCGTGGGTGAATATGAGGTGGTGAGATAGATCCTCAAAAAATTCATTCTTGAAGTGTTTCCCATGGTCATAGACAAACTCTTTGGGAACGCGGAACTGGGCGATCACATGGTTAAAAAGAAATTGAGCAGCGGTTTCTGCATTGTTTTCATATGTGGGCATGGCCTCTACCCACTTGGTGAAATAATCGACAACCACTATGATGTATTTATGATTACCAGAGGATGTGGGGTTGAAAATTCATGAAGTCGATTCCCCATTTACAAAAGGGGTCAACGATGATGACAGGGTGCAGAGGAGCGGGAGGGGCTCTTGCCTTATGAGTTAAGCGCTGACATCGCTCGCATCTCTTGACTGCTGTAATGCAATCGCGAAATAGGGAGGGCCAGAAATATCCTGCCCATAGGACTTTTTGGGTGGTATCCATCTCGGAGAGGTGGCCGCTACAAGCTCCTTCGTGGCAGTCATTAAGGGCTTGTTCTACTTTTTTGTGAGTGAGGCATCAACGTCAAATGGTGTCAATTCCCCGTTGGTACAAGGCATCTCCCATGAGGAGATATCGGGGGGCCCGTTGGCGTATGCACTGACAGTTGTCTCAAGTGAGATGAGGTATAAACTTTTTATTTCGTAGGAAGAAGAGATTTCTCTGTACCAAGGGTCGCCGGTTGCTACGAAGAAGAGATGCTCATCTGGTAGCGAATCATTTACTAGTGATCCCTTGGTATCCCTTGGGAGGTCTGTAATGAACTCTGGTAAGGTAAGCACCTTTTTGCTTTTAGGGGAGAGAAACTGTAAGTCATATTCTTGGAGAATGACTATCCAGTGGGTGTACTTATGGTTCATTAGGCGGCATGTGAGAAGATATTTGATGGGGTTAATATTCGTGATGATCGTAGTGGTTTTTAAGATGATGTAGTGGCGAAGCTTCTCAACTGAATGTATTAATGCTAGGGCAGTATTTTCTTTAGGCTCATATCTTAATGTTGGGCCTATTAAGGTTTCACTAACGTAATAAATTACACGCTCCTTCCCTTCTGGGCCTTCCTGGATCAAAACTCTGGCCAAGGCGTACTTAGAGGCTAACAAATACAGGATGTAATATTTGTTATCGTCTAGGTGACTAATGAGTGGTGCTGAAGACAATGTTTCTTTCAGCGCATCAAACGCTTGTTGGGCATGATCATCCCATTTGAATGAGATGTGCTGGTGAAGGAGGTGTAGGAACCCTCGAGCACAAGTGGCATAATCTGGGATGAAGCATCTCAAGAAATTGGCCTTCCCCTACAGGCTTTGCTGCTACCTGAGTGTTCGAGGTGGAGGTACCTCATTGATGGCTTGACCTTAAGGGGATCCATGCAAATCCCTTTCTAAGACACGATAAAACCTAATATTCTATCTTCTGTGATGTAGAAGACACACTTGAGAGGGTTCAAGCGTAGGTTGTATTGACGGCATCATTGGAATACCAATCAGAGATCCTCAAGATGGTCTGAGCATTTCTTGGAGCAGACGGTTAGGTCATCCAAGTAAGCGAGGATAAGGTGTGCCAAGTCATGAAATATATAGTTTATGGCCCTCTGGAAAGTGGCTCTAGTGTTCTTTAGGCCAAATGGCATTACCTTATATGCGAATGTGCCCCAAGGGGTGGTGAATGCAGTTTTGTATTGGTTTGTATGGAGGATTTGAATTTGGTTGTACCTAGAGAATCCATCCATAAAGGAGAGAGCCTCGTGACCCGCAAAAACTTCGATGACTTGGTTAATGAAAGGGGTAGGATAATTGTCCTTAGGACAAGCTTTGTTCAAATACTGAAAATAGGTGAAAAATTGTATGGTGCCCTATTTTTTCATGACAAGAACAAGGTTGGAAACCTTAGATGTGTAAGAAATGAGGTAGATGAACTTGACTTTGTGAAGCTTATCGATTTCTTGTTTTACTGCTTCTACCTTTGATGGGTGCAATTGACGCTGTTTCTAGTGCACTATATGTACTTTAGGCCAAGTGTCAATATGGTGCTCTACGATAGTGGGGCTAAACCCAAGCATTTCTAGGTAGTCCCACGCGAAGATATCTCGATACTCTTGTAGAAATTGGGTATAAGAGGCTATTTATTCTAGAGATCATGCATCCCCCACTGATATATATTTGACCTTTCTAGGGTTTTGGGATATGTTCACCTTGATGGTAGGTCAGATGTTTGATATATTTCCTTCATCGAACACATCGGGTGCCACGATGGGGTTCTTGAACCAGTCGACTTTTCTTGATGGGAGGAAAATACTTGATTTGATCGCATAGATCTCTTGTTCTTTTGTCTTCTCAGGACTAAATGTGTGCTTGGGGAGAAAAATTAAACGGTGATGCATTGCATCCTCATCTAAATGAAATAGGGATCCTAAGGGGGACTGATCCTGTGCAAGGTTATGCTAAATAGGTTCAATCCTCATGGAGGTAGTTGATAGACACGAGAAGGATTCCATCGTTCACGTGGTGGAACCAGATGCAGTCAATAGAGTGTAGACAGATTGGGTCTGCACTATTGTAGGAATAGCTACTCTCGTAGCTGCTGCTGACTCGACACCTATGGCAGATGATCAGATAGGCTAAGTCATAGTTCCGATACATGAAGATATGAATCGTAAATGGTGTATCATGTCATCAACATTTGGTGGGGGGTGAATCTACGTGATGCAAGAGAGCTTGGGTGTAAGTTTCGGTCGCCTGCTAGGATGGTCAATTTCCTGTTGGTGGAAATTGTGCCTGGTGCAGAGGTGCTTGAATGTTTCCATTAATGGGCATGCCTCTGGTTCGTGGTTATGGCCAGTGCGAATGGCGCATGGTACCACTGTGCGAATTGAGTAGATTGTATGAGAATCAACACTACTCTTCATCCCAAACGTGGATGCTTGGAAAGGATCTGTGGTAGAACATGAGGTCTTTTGCTTCCATTTTTATGTTGTTTTTTTCTGTGTGTCTAAGACTTTGGGGGGTGTAGATTTAACGCTATTATTTCTACTCTTAGGTTGGGGAGATGCTCACATTTAATTTTATGATAAAAATGTGAAAAAATCCAGCAATAAGTACGTGTGAACTTCTCCCAATTAGAGAGAAGTTTATGTGGTAGAGAAGAGATTGTGCGAAAATTTCTTGCGAGGGGCTTTAGTTCTTTGCACTGATTGACCTAGTGGTCATTCAGGTCGCATTGTCTGCATGTTATCCTAGGTTGGGCTTGGGTCATGCTTGGTTAGTGCACCATCCCAGTTTTCCCATTATGTTGATGTGGGTGTGGGGTTGATGGCCTGGGCGTGACGTATTTTCTATATCATTTGAGGAGATTGTCTCATTTCTTCTCTAATGTGTGAATCATATTGATTAGAGGACGAAATTGAGGGATGTAGGTACACCGCTATCCACAGTGATTGCCTTGGCATACTGGGCAAAATATCCTAGATATGAGGGTCCCATAGTGCTCATTTTGTGGTCTGGCTGGGTAATAGTGTCATAACATTGCTAAATCAGGGCAAGTGGTGACCACATGATTGGGCGTTTTACATAACACACATGTCAGTCTTCTCTGTAGAGAGTGTTTGGGGGAAGCTAAGGGTTCCCTAATTGGTCGCTTTTCAACTGACAAGAAGAGGATCGATTTGCTCGTCACATCTTTGTGGGTTGTTGAGCTGTTCATGGATTTTTAGCCTGTGCCATCTTCTCGGGAGAGGCGGACTATGGCTGATCGCATACAAGCTAGTGCTATGTGAAATCTAGGTATGTAGTGACAACGGCACACTAGGTGATTTTCACCACATATCTGGTATGAATACTGGATTTCCATGTTATTGCAATACACCATATGAATTGGATACCATCGCTGGATCATTTCCATACCTGGGAAATAAATGATTAAATGATCAAGCTCATCACAGAGTACACAACTCTCGATGTGAGAAGGGGACATGACTGGGAGTCTTTCTGGTGACAGTAGTTCCTCCTGCAGGTATAAGATGGTACGAGGTTCATCTGCAGATGACTGGGTGGAGCGATCAACTTGATAGGATCGCTCGATGGCATGTAAGGCATCCCTATATCATGGGATTTTTGGGCAATGATGGGTATAGTGCCCATAATTTCTGTAGATAGCGCATGTGTGATTGGTCTGGAATGCTTTGCCTTTTCCTTTGATGGCAAGTTTCTTTTTTCAGGAACATGGTGTTCGATGTTTGCCTTAGAGCTAAGGAGCGGTTTTAGTTCATCTAGCTCCGGGAAGATCTATATAGGGTGACCTACCATGTCACATATGGCATAACCAGGTGATTCTCATTGTATGGCAAAAGTCCCCACCCTCTTTCCTCTCTCAGTTTTCGTAGTCGCAATCATCAGTTTTGCAATGGGAATTTCCTTTGTAGGGATGTTTTTGACAGTTTTCCATATGGATGGGGCCTCCTCAGGACTGAGGGGATTTAACCCTATGGCAGTGATGTGTGTGGCTCCTGTCCTAGGAGGGGGGACAAGGTACCAAACTAGTATTGCAAAAGATATGTTTTGTAATAATACCATTTCCAAAACCTACTAGGATACAAAACCAGCTGGGGGTAGAGGAAAGGGGTTTGGGAAGTGGCGTAGGCTAGGGAGGTTGTTATGATCAAGGACTCAGTGTCATTACTACTCGTGTTCGTGCCTTGAATAGCTTCGGTGCTTGATGTGGACATCATGCACACTAGAGCCCCTGTGACATCAGGTGATGACTTAGGTATAATGGGGGGATCTCCTAGGAATGATACTAGGATGGACGATGATCTGAAGTAGCCGAGGCCTTCTTTTTGGTACCATGAAAGTGTGTTTGCGGATCTATCTATGTAGTGTAGAATGACATCAGTATTTTTTGGGGGCCGCTTTTCACTATGCGTCAATTGGTCGACAGTAATAATGTGGTCCAAATGGGGGGACACCATAGTTCAGAAGATGAAGGAGGTGATGGCTGACATGGGATACATATAACTCAGACCGAGGAGTGTATTGTAGTCCAAGTGGGGGTCCAAGACTTCAATGTCTATAAGGACTATCTTTCCATCTAAGCAGACCAAGATGTTTTGTTAGAGACTGATGGGGGTTCAAGGGCGAGTGTCGTATGCTTTGATCGTGATGTCTGATGGCTTTAGTTCGAGAGACCCTAAATTCTACCAAATTTTCTTTTACATGGTGCATGTGGATGCACCCTCATCAATGACACATCGATGAAGGGTAGTGTTTTTGATCGATACTGCTATCTTGAGGGTGACCATTGAAGGAAGCCTAAGGGTGGCTTTGTCTAAATAAAAAGCCATTAGGCATGTATCGACAGGGTCGATAGTGCCTAACGTAGAGAGCAAGGCTTTCTGTTGCTTTGGGCATGATTGTAATACCTCCAAAGCTGACATAGTGGTGGGAGATTGAGATAGATCGTCCATAATGCTATAGTTATGGGCTGCTTTGGAATAGTTTCTTGCTTTCCTAGTTGGTCCCTTAGCCATCTTGGGCAAAGGTTCAATAGCCATATTTGATATGGTCAAGGGTGTTGTTGGTGCACTGGTACTAGCCCCTAACGCATTGGTGTCTAGTGGGTTGTCGTAGTTTTGATTCCGTGTTTGAAAAAACATTTCTTCACTAGTCATGTAGATTTCATGGTTTTTCTTTCCAGAGTCATTGTGTGCTAATTGTCCCTAGATGGGGCAAGGGTTCCTACACAATTGATGATTGCTGGGAGGATCCTCCTTGTCCACGGTTACTCTACAACTTCTTCAGCTCAGGGAGGTTAGGATAGTGGTGAGTGTAATGGCCATACTCACCACAGCTTGAACAAGAGTGGTTTGTTCAGAGAGGTGGCCTTTTGTTCTGCCTCTGGGAGTTTCTTGGCTCCTGTTTTTTATTGTGGTTGGAGTTGCCTCGATCCTGAGATCACGGAGGGTGTTGCTGGTTGTTGCCCCCCTACCAAGGATTTCATTTAGGCTTGTTTTTTCGTTTTTTCTTAACCATGTTAGGAGGATAATTCTCCTGGTTATATTGTTGGTGCGGTTGGTTTTGGGAAGGTTTCACAAATTGCACCTATGCATTATTTTTAATGGGTGGGTCTTGCGCTGGGGACTACACATAATGTGGTCCCTAGTTTGCAAATGGCTATTGTGGGGTAGCTCTTCCATTAATATGTCTATCTCTGTATTGGGTCCCCTGAACTAGAGGATAGGGTCCTCCATGTTGATGGTGATACGACAACACCCTATTGATCAAATTTTGTGGAGGCATGTGATGACTTTGGTAGCCGGGTTGTTATAATATTCCAAATCTAGAATTTTCTACAACAATAAGAATACCTTAGGGTATTCCAAAGTTGGAGAGCAGAAAGAAATCAACTCATGTATTTTTTTTAAACACATAACCATCATAGAACAATTACAGCAACAAACTATGCTTTTATACAATTCACCAAGTGGGGAAAAGCAGCGAATTTGGCCTCAAAAACGTTATTTTCTAAGAAGGAGTTATAAAAGTGGAAAATAATGGTTGTTTCCCTTATAATAGACAATATAGGACATGAACGCAAAATATTTTCAGAAACAAATTCCTTTAGCCTAGTTAAACATGCCTCCCATGCTCAAAACAGCTAGACATTGACAAAACCCCAAGACTGCAAAATGCCGGAACTGCTACATAAGAGATTGCGCAGAATAATAGAGTTGAAACTTATAAAATAGATAAATATGTATGATATTCTTATTATATTACTCAATGAGGCATAAAAACATAGATCTAGTCTCTTTTACACAGATCCAAGAAGACCCGGCAAAGGTTTCTTGACAGGAAAAGATATACAAGAGAAAGTTGCTGCAAATCTATGGCTGAATCACACTGTATGGATGTATATTTTCATAATAATGGCTGAAAATACAAATAAATGGCTATAGAATCCTTTTCTAGTTCTCCCAAAGAAAGGTTGATCCTTCTCTTCGGAAACTAGCTCCTCAAAATGGGACTTTCACCCCTTCCACTGCACACCTTAATAAATAACGCATTTTTATGAAGGGAATACATTTTTGATGAAGATAATTTCTTGGCCCAACACCAGGTAGTGGATAACTAAGATCCGAAACCTCCTCTTAGATTTCTTAGACAAGATCTCCATGAAAGAGTAGGGAATCCCCGCCCGGGAAAACCCTTGCACTAAACAGTGCAGCAACTTAGCTAAACAACCAAGTATGCAGAAATTCTAAGCTGACCACATAAAAATATAATCTCCAATATTTCCATATGCTTTCCATCTCCTTCATTATATAATTGATGAGCTTCCTCACCAAGGGTCCCACCCACTATGAGGTTTCTTCCATGCAAAGGCTCCTCCACAAAAACTGCGTTGTCCATCAAGATGGTGCAAGGTATCTGGACAGCTTGTTGACTTAGTCATACTTGACTAATTCTTCATGCCCTGTCCCTTTTCACACTCAAGGTGCCTTCATTTTATCTAGTTGGATTGATCTCTATTCACATTGAGCTGACTTTATTTAGAATCCACTTCTTTGAGAATAAATCATGTTGAATTGGTCAAACTTGACCTTTTCCACATAGGTTAGACCTTGTTCACACTTGTGGATTCTTGAAATGGTTATTACATGATCCCCTCTCACATTAGGAGGGATTTTTATTCATAATTGAGCAACTTATGAGCCTCCTTGCCCACTTATTCATTTATCTAACTTTTAGAAGAAAAATTAATATTCCTATTAGCTGAAGCTAAATTAGGAATATTACAGTTGTGCTACGTTTTGGTTAGAATAATATGTGTAACCGAGGTTTTGAATGCTGCTGCTAGGGAAAATTTGGTTCAATGACCCAATTAAGTCGTCTGTAGATTTCGACGCACCTGGAAATTCTTTGTAAGTTTGCAGGTGCGGGGCATTCCACAGGGTATTGTAAATATACCCTGATTGCATATAGATCATATTGAGTTGTTGGGCCTTACTGATGGAATCCTCTTCGGATATGGGATTTTGCCATGCCCCATCCTTTGAAATCTCTGCGGTGAGAGTTTTCAAGAACAGGTCTAACAGAACTCGATTGTCAAGTTT
The DNA here is from genome assembly GCA_034641835.2 of Pinus albicaulis. Classification (NCBI taxonomy): domain Eukaryota; kingdom Viridiplantae; phylum Streptophyta; class Pinopsida; order Pinales; family Pinaceae; genus Pinus; species Pinus albicaulis. The sequence goes on from CM076582.1 coordinate 506,939,911, forward strand.
GTATTTTCACAAACTACGATGCTGCTGCTATTCCTGGAGATGGTCCGAGATATGGATAGTGGGAGTTCGCCTAAACTAGGTCAGTAATTCCATTCTGGAATCATGGTGGATGGGTAATTGAAAATAGGTCAAGAACGTAGTGGCGAGGGAGCTAAAGGTTCCATGTGTAGTAGAGGGTTGCTCCACATACCATTTCATTGCCACTCTAGTTAGAGTGCATTGAAACAGTTTTAGTCGAATAATATCGTCAATGATGATGTTCGACGAACACCACAGGTCGAAAGTCATAACATGATTTCCAGGGTCTTCGGCTTGCTTTCCTTCGAACTTTGGAATGTTTGAAGGGAGCTTCGTGAGCATGGGAGGCCATATGGGGTTGTGTGCAATGGGGTCGTTTTCCAACTTGGTTAAATCTGGTAGATTTAACGAAGCTAGAAAAGGTGACTACGAGTTTTTATCCATTGCAGCTTGTGAAAACACAATGTTCTGGTTAGGAATAGGGTTTTTATTTGAAGTATCCTACTGTGCGTTCACTTGGCTCCCCGAATGGGTAGCACTCCTCTGCCCTCTAGGGGTTGTGGGAGGAGTGGTGTGTGGTGTGGCATTGGGAGACCCACCAGGGTTCCCAACTAAAGACACCCCAATAAATGATGAACCAGTAATGGTGGCAGTGTTTCGTCTTTGATTCCTAAATGGCGAAAGACATGGAACCCCTCCCTGTGATGGGGGGAGGTCCAAAAGATGTCTAGATCGATGAGGTCCCATTAGATCCATTCTGGCGTCGACTAGGTATAGCTTTGGAAATATTTGAGAGGATAGAGATTATAATCAAAGAAAAATCTCGATCGCATACATAAAACAAAGTGAAAATAAAATAAATTTTTCCTTTAGATTAATCCTATGTGATCAGTCAATAAAAAATACGTTTTTTTTGTTGTTTGCCTATGATATTGGAATCCTAGAATAACTATTCATCCTCACACACTCAAATGTAACTGGGCCTTGAGAATATATCTTGCAAGTGCTAGCACAACATCCCATATAGTGTTTGCCTGCACCGTCACCTATAGGGAAAGGATGCCATAATTTTGGCCACTAAGTACCACCATCCCATGTGAGCATTCAAGTCTTGGGTTTCTTGGTAGTTCATCTAACAGTATTGAGTATCAGTCGGGTCAGGTAGCCCCAACTGATACTGCATGCATTGCGCCTAAGCCTAACCCCCTCTGAATCAGGTTTGTTCCACACTCGAGTTTTCTTTTCCGTGGGCTGATAGGTGGATTTAAAATATCCCTAAACAATCAACTTCTATGTTTCAAGATGAAGAATGATCAAGGAGGCTTATTGGATGCCTACCCCCTTGATACTAACTTATACTATAAATTCTTTTGTGGCCCATGTGGGGACAATTTAGTGAGTTTTGTTAAGTTATTTTTAGGTGTCTCTACTTTTCTTAGTGTGCGGATGTTTGTGATAAAAAAGTGAACAAACACATAGTTTGAATGTGTGGATATGTGATTATCCTTTTCAAAATCCCCTATTAAACTATGTTCTATTGTTCCTTCCTCAAAAGAAAAACATGCATGGATATGGGCCGCCTTATATTTTTCCTAGTTAATCTATGTGATCAACTATAGGGAGATGGTAAGTTTTGAATAGAGAGTGCTCATATGATTTCCTAGGATCACCGAAGGGTGCAAAGGTAGCAGAGGTTACTTGCTCTTCTAATGACAATTTGATCTTGGTCCAGAAATCCTAGTGCAAAAATTAAACTAAACTAATGACTTTTACACTAGAAAAATGAACTATCTAAGCATGCGTGGTCTTGGGCCGCTTACTTTGGCTAATTATTTAGGTGTTTTGTTACCTAAGTTTGCAAAACATAAATTATTTCGAAATGAAAGTTAATTTGCCTCCTAATTAAACTATGTGTTAACTTTGCAAAAATCAGCTTGAAATAAAACTAACACCAAGCCTACCAAAAGCAGCTAAGAGTGAAATTTACCAAGCTGTGGGGCTCCTCAACCAGTGATGGAAGATGTATTATGGCCTGCCAGGCACTCTTTATAAGTAGGAAAATATGGAATTATTGGAAAAAATTGTCATTATGTTTTTTGTGCGCAAAAGGCTGAAATAGGTGCGATGTCTGTGCGCAGGTCAGCTCTGAATGCACGCCTTGGGGCATGCTTGTCTGTGAGAAATGCACTAAAAATTCCTACTGAGTATCTTTTGGAAGCTCTTCTTCTTCAGTCGGTCACTTGGGATGAACTAGGGAATGAAGGAGAGAAAGGGGAAATTCCAGCCCAACTCCACAGCAAAGACGAAGGTCTCTACAAAAAGACACAACCACATAAACTTGGAAAAAAGTTAGTGGAGTCACAAATCCTGCATTAGTGTGTTTGGTGCATGTATGTATGAAATCACACCAACTTAAGGGGTGTGGTTTACCTATTAAGTTATTGGGCACAGGCATAAAATAAATAGAGTCAAGCAAGTTGATGGAACACGCTAGAACATAAACATACTATATAGAGAAATAACATGCATATTCAAACATAAAAAATAAACTAAAACTAATAGAAATAACACAAAATCTCTAAATAGAGTCAAACAACTTCAATAATCCAAACGACGGTGCTTACATCCCCTCTTATTGAGTGCTGGTAGGAAATGAGGGTGAAACTTTAACCCACTTGCTAAGGGGCCCTTAGAACTAGGGGTTCTAAGTCCCAATGCAAGGATGTCTTTACTTCCAATCTGCCTTGGCGCAAAGTCTCCCTCTCTCTACTATGGTGGACTGGAGTTGTTGGATGGCCAACAACTAAGTCCCCTCTATCTCTGCTCTGGATCAGACATTGTTGTTAGTTCTTGGGGAAATTCTAGCCAGCATAACAATGTGCTATCTTGTTTCTCATCTCTTGGTGGCCTTTTATAGGAGAATTAAAATCCTCCTTCCCTCTCCTGGTACATTGTGGATGGTGACCCAAGAGAGGAGGGTGATTCCATTGTGTGCTCCCTTGATGTCCTAAGGAGGCTTGGGTGGATGTCCTTAGGTCGCTTCAGGTGTGAAATCAATGTCCTAGAGTGTGCCTTTTGGTCCCAGAAAGTGACATTCACCACTCCCAGGATTGCGTGATTTTTGAAGCAAAAGGCACGCAAAGGCGAGTTTATCGAAGACTTTTGCATGCAAACAAACTTTTGACTAGTCCTTCTTGTACACATTTTGATTTTTCCTTAGACCTTAGAGATTTTTTAAATACTTTCAGATTCTCTAATGTCTCTCAGCCCTGTAAATCCTTCTGTCTGACATTAAATAATGTCACCTTTTCTTGTACAATTTTCCAGTGATAACATCGGGTTCAAACTATACTGCACACCAACATAACCCTTGATCACTAGCCCTTTTAGCGAGTTACGACCTACAAGCAAATCGTAGTCTCACCTGAAGTGACTATGGGTGGTTGTAGAACTAGGTTTCTGTAGCCTTGAGGGACTAGGAGATGTGGTATTTTTATATTTTATTATGGTTGCAAATCATACATACATTAATTTTCCACATTTAGCTAATCACAGAAAAAAGTCATATACATCATTGACCAATACTAAGTTGTTATTGTATACAACTGTAACAACTACTTAGCAACAAAAAATATTAATAAAATATATACAAAAAACACATAATAACATCAGAATATTCTTCCCAAAAATGCGTCTTCATTATGTTGAATCTTTGAATACACCCAATATCAACTTGTGCACTAAGCTACAGGTGGTATACACACTAAGTTGTAGACTCTTCCCAATCCTCTACGCACTCAGCTCAGATCCTTCCCTTCACTAGAAATTACATATTAGAAGGACTTTCCCATAACCATAGAATGATTCCTTACATAGAATTACATCCCTTTATATATTATTACATCATTACAATACCATGGTCCAAATACCATGGGCTTCCCAAAACAAGAAAATATAACCCAAATCTAGTTACAAAAAGGAGGGGCTTTGACCCACCTCGAAGCCCCTATAATACCATGCGGTATATCCAAAATTCTTCACTGCACGGTCCACTTTGTGCTCCACTCATCAAAATGCAGAGTCTTAGCCAAAATATAGGCCAAGATGGGTTGCGCCCAATAGGCCCCCAACACTCACATGTGACTCGACCCGAGTCACTAATCTAATTTGCCTCTGATTTTTACTGTGATGTTGTTGTATGCATGATTGTACTGTTGCAATATCTTTGCGGCCTGCTTCTCTTTAGTATCTTTGCAGTTCCTCTATTGCTAGTCCTGTAGTCTTCTACAACACTTCTCCTTCCTTTTGTTGAAGCTCTTGGATATTCCCATCCACTTCCTAAGACACCTAAAGAGACTCATCCTACCATGGTTGAGTTCTCTCTGTCAAAACCTGCTCTTCCCTTCTTATCTCTTCTATCTACTTTTGGAGGACCTTTCCTTCACTAATTATGGTGAGATTCTGCGAGACTAGAAAGATATTTGTAGTTTCCCAAATATCCTCTTGATTCTTCTCTTTATACTAGATGTCTTCTTCTATATTCTGTACGTTTGGATCTTCTTGCAACAAAATCCAAATCTGCAAATTCTCATCCAAAAATTTTCCACATTCTGCCACTATCTCGGAGATGCCTTTCACTGAAGCCTTTAGGTCGATCTCCCTCTATTCTCACAATTCTAGTGGTGTGAATGGATACAAATTTATTTCTACCTCATTGGTATTTATCTCATACTCAAACTATACATTTGCGATCTTCTTCTTGGATCCCTTGACTGCAAAGCAAAGCTTCGTGACCTTTTATTCTATTGGTTTCTCCTTTCAGACATCTGTGTCTGGAACTTCTCTACATGTGGCTTCAACCGCCTCTTTCAACTTATGCTATAGTTTTTCTACTTGGTCCTTCTTCTTGATAGCATGGTCGAGTTGTTTCTTCAGTGAAGCTCGTTCTTGTTCTACCTAAATATTCAATTTTGAGGGGGTTTTTTCTCATTGCTTCAGCTCATTTGTGATCCCTTGATGTAGCTCATGCAATGTATTAACTGGAAGCGTTGTGATGTTAATGTTGAAAAATCCCATCCTTTCGCCTCCTACTTTACTTTGGTGGAGTTGAACTGCAAAGCTCCAGCAGGTATCTCCATTATCCATATCCCAAATGTGCGCTCTACTAGTATTTATTGTTGCAACCTTTCCCTTATCTGCACTGGTTGTCTTGTTGTCTGTGCCAATATTTTTAACTCTATAATACTCTCCTCAAATAATGTTAGGAGTGTTTCTTAGAGAACCTCTATCTTGTGTTGGAAATACTGAGAGGGGGGGTGAATCGGTATTTCTTTCAATTAGAGCATTAGTTAATATTCAATTATTATCAGTGTTTGTACAATGATAGCAACAAACAAGAGGAACACAAATTCACACAGTTTTTAAGGTGGAAACCCACTTCGGGACAAAAACCACCTAATGCTTTTCTAATAATTCTTTTCAACTCCAATTGAAAATAAAGCTCCAACTTCCTAGAATCTAGAAAAGCATTCTTCTCCAGCTCCCACTGGATGGATGCTCCAATGCCCGAGATTCTTCAATAGTCACTGAACGGATGCCCCAACACCCAATGAGCTACAACTCACCCTAGCACCACCCTACCACCCTATAGAAGAATAAAAGAAGAACGGACTCCCGTACCAGGGAAAATGGTCCACTTACAATGATATAGAATGATGTAGAAGAAGAAGATATCCCAACTTTGACACAACCACCTAATGATGATCCTAGACCTCCCAATACTGCCTCCTCAACCCTTGGTATATATACACTAGTACAATTTGCACAATAATGTATTTACAATGACTAAGTACAATGATTGTATGCAGTGCTGCCCACTTGAAGACTTCATATGATGAATTTCTTGCTGTTGTTATGCACCTTGCTTGTTGCTCTTTTCATGCTACCCTCTACTGCACCTTGCTTTGCTTTTCTACCATAGAAAGTCTGGTCCTTTGCAACCCTTGACAACACATGATCTAGATTTTTCTTTCCTTCTAGGAGCTCGATATTGAATCTAGTGTATCTCTGTCATTTAAGATATTCAATATCTAATTTTTGGTCTTTTAGTATTCCTCTGATTCATCTTTCCAATGCCATAGGTTGGACCCAATTTGGATTCTTGAAGAGATATTTATACCCAATCTCTCACAATGCCCTAATTATGGATTGTTTCAGCAGATCGCACTTGTACGACGTGCCACGTGTCACTGTTTCTTCATTTGTTTCTAAAATTGATAGAGAAAAAACTATAGACTATGCAATATCTGCCAATTTTTATGGAATTCCAATCCAATACTCAAAGAGAGAGTTATGACGATTTTACCAAGGTCACTTCTTTGAGATGAATTTCATGAGCCTGCAAAAACCCTTACTTCCATAGATCATATCTCCAAAAATGTTACACAACTTGATCTGCAATTTGTATTGAAGCTTCCTCAGGATTTCTGCTTCGCCTCATAAAAATTTCAGCTTCTGAGCCTTTGTAAAAAAAAAGTTAGAGCAAAATTTCGACGATGACCTGTTTCAGATAGCCAAATCCCATACATAAGGAGGAAATGAAGATCACAATTTATATGAATCCTTAAGTTGAGAGGGGCTTAAACAAGTGAACGTGGGAGGGATCTTAGGAGCTTAAAAAATATTAATTATGACTTTTCAATGACCCATGCCCCAACCGCATGGGGTTTTAGCCCACTAACTGGGGTACAAACTTCAAACATGAATATCTCTCAAACCGTGAAGAATTACATGGCTTGCCATATATCAATGGAAACATCTCGACAAGTAGAGACCATAAAAAGCATTATTGACCCAGAATATATTAATTTGGTAGGTAAAATTTCCCATTCAATATTGGGTTAGCCCCTCGTGCTGCTTGAGTTGACATCAATGACAACCGCTGATCAACAATCTCCCCCTTTGGAATCGATGGCAACACAAGTACTCCCCCTGCGATCATGGCACCTTTTCCTACAACATTCTCTCCCCCTTTGACATCAATGGAAAAGGGTAACTCCCCCTAAAACACAACCATCCTGCGGACCTGTACACACTTCCACTCCCGCTGACACACAATCGTCCTGCAAACTTGTACACACTTCCACTCCCGCTTTATATTCTTGAAAAAGGAAAATCTAATGAGAACTTGGGAGAATCCCAAGCTTCTGGCGAAGATATTCCAATGATGGAGAATATTTAATATGTGATTCTTTTGGTGCTGCTTGGAATCTTGCTACTTTTCCAACTGCTTGCATAACATTTGTTCGGGAGGCTGTTACATATAGAAGACTACTAATCATAGATCTGTACATCCTTTGATCCACATCCTTAGATGAGTCATCTATGCTCAATTTGCAACCAAGTAAAGACATCTCGAAATCACTTTGCACCTTTATAGAAAAATTCTTACTTAGTCGATCATCATTACTGCCAATTATTGTATCATCCTCTTTAGCTATTAGATATGCTTTAGTTGCTTCATCCAGAACATATATTTCATTTGGAGCTCGACTTGTTGTAGCCACAATTTCACCATAAACACCTTTCCTTATTTCACATTTCGTGGATTTGAATAGTATTATGTGTCCTTGATCACACATTTGTCCAACAGTGAGCAGATTGTGATTCATATTTTCAACCAGTAGAACATTATTGGCTAGAGAATCTTTGCTTCTGAGAGTGACAATACCTGATCCTATAACATTTGAAGATCCATCATTTCCAAAGGACACGGTTCCATCCTTCTTCTCGTTCAGAGATACAAATTTATTTCTATCTCCATTCATATGAGTTGAGCAACCGCTATCAACATACCACACATATTTTTTCTTTTGAGCCTTGAGAGCGAGAGCACAATTATCATTCTTCTTCTTCTTCCATGTTCGTTCATTCTGTGGCTTCGAAGATTCTTCTGGAGGATTTTTAAGTCTGCAGTCTTTGGCTATGTGTCCAAAGTTTCAACATTTGTAACATTCAATATTATTTCTTAAATGTTCAAATCTATTGATGTTTCGCTGAGCCCTGGGAGGTTCATATTTGACATATCTCCTGGAATTGTATTCGTTCCTATGGTACGTGTGACATTCTACAGCTTTATGACCAAATTTTGCACATGAATAATAGTAGCCATATAAAATATGTTGGTACCTGGATGGAAATTTTCGTCGAGGAATTGCCTTCCAAGGTTGTTCTTGCGAATCTTGTCCAATGAAGTTTACAATGATTTCTACGATGATTTCTACATCCATATGATGTAATTTTAAGCAGAAATCATAAAGATAATAAACTTTTAATAGAAAGTGTACTTGAAAAGATGTACCTTCATTGTCTTCTTCCCCCTTCACTGAGTTTATATTTTTATTTTTACTTCATGCCATCCAATCATACTTTTTTTTTAAATCACCATTGATTTTCTTCTAGCATAGATCAGGACATAATTCAATCTTGTTGATCTATCTGCTCCCTTTTAGTCTAGTTTTCATCTAGTGCAATATCTCTCACAAAATCCATATTTCTGGGAGAGACCTTCTTGTCGCAACTTTTATTTGTTCTTCCATCTAGTATCAATCCTTTATATCCTTCATTATGTGCCTACAATCCTCACTTAGAGGTAATGGAATAACAACTATAACCAAGAAAAGGATTTAAAGACAAGAGGCTAACTACTAGTAAAATTAACAACAATAGTAATAATCAATTAAGAGAGATATTAAATACTTATATTTCAACTCCCTCTTGATATTTGGACTTCCTATATCCATATACAACTTTATCATGATGTCATTCCTTACTTACAATATCTAGGGTTTGTACTTTCAACGAAAATTACTAATCCTTTTGTTTTGTTCATAAACTCTATATTTTTCTTAATGAAGCCCTTGTGATTTCTAGGGTTTACAAACCTTAGATAGTTTAATTTCCAATAGCCCTAGAGTATTTATGTCTTTTATATAAATTCCTTCATGGTCATCAACTAGTTAATTATTATAACACCATCCTCCCACATCTACCCAATTAACCGTCCAACTAGGGTAAACATGTGATGAAGAGTTACTATGATCTGATTCAATATCCCAAGTCACCTTAAGGAAGTGGAACCGACAATACACAACAACATAGGCCTTCTTAACATGCTACAAGACACCCAAGATCCAACCCAACCTTGCAGGAGGCCAGCCCCTACAAAAAACTGACATTTTCATGCATCAATCCCCCAGTCATTCCCCTGAGTTGGGAAAGAGTGTGACTGGGACCCTCAAGCTGCACGCATACCATGCAATGCATGTTACTGGGGAATTTTACCAATATTTCTGAGACTTCAACCCGAATTTATGTGCCACTTTTTCAAGACCATAGCCCAGGTCACTATCTAGATCACCATGAAACTTTCCGAAATGAAATATAACAATGGAATAATGATACAGAAGAAAATACTTGAACAAGGAATTGACTGGGCCCCTACTAGCCATGACAATAATTTCGTCAAACATGTCACAAATATGTAATATACATATTTAAATAACATATTTAAGCGTAGGGGTCTCATACTTACCTGATAATCGCTAAGAAGAAGTGTTTCCTCATCATATTAACTGCATTACTATCTAATTGGGCATAGATACATTGTTCATTCATTTACAATTCAAAACATGACGAGAGCCATACATTATCACTATCATAAAACACATTCATAACCATAATATAAACATTAGAAATGAAAAATTCATAACATCCATATAAGCCACATAATAATAAGCATAATTAACCATCAATACAGGAGGAAAAGAGCTCTTATTTCCATAAGAAAACTTCAACCAAGTCTAGGAATTACACATTCCACCCGACCAATGACATGGATGAGAAAAATCTATCTTCATCCAGTCACCGTGGTGCCATATTCCAAGCATCAATGTGGGATATCATAAAACTCATCAATAAAAAACAAAATAGGGCTTCTAGAGGCCAAACCACCTCAACCCTCAACTAATGATTCCACCTCACGGTCATAAATACTAGCCATCACCAGATTGATCTCCAGCCAAGTTGTTAAGAGTTCTAGAGAATTTGTTCCAATGAAGGCTTCTAGGACTAGTAACTCAACCCACATCTGTGATCAAAATTCTAGAGCATTTGTCCAACAAAGGTTTCCAGGACTAGTAGCTCAACCCACCATGGGCTTCTTGAGTATTTTTCCAACTAGGGGTTCCAAGACTAGTAACTCAACCCAATATGTTACAGGGATTTCAAAGAGTTATTGTAATATAGGGAAAATTTTATAAGACAGGACCAGATGAGATACTGTGCATATATGTTCCTTAACATGAAAGACAAATGATTATGGCAGATGAACATGAGGGCATAGCTGGTGGGCATTACGCAAAAAAAGCTAATGCTCATAATATTTTGATAGCGGGATTGCAGTGGCCTACACTACATAAAGATGAAAAGGAGTATTATAGATAATGTGATGTGTGTCAAATAATAGGGAAGCCTTCCAGAAGGGATGATATGGCATTAGTACCCCAGGTTACATTTCAGGATTTTGATAATTGGGCCTTTGTTTTTTTTGGACCCATCAACCCACCTTGAAAGAGGACTTTTGTGAGGTACATAATTAATGTGACTTATTATTTGACAAGATGGGAAGATGCACAACCAGTAAGAGACTACAACGAAGTTTATTTTTTAGTACATATTGTCTATATTTGGTTGTTCAAAGATTTTGATGAGTGACTCAGGCTCACATTTCCTGAATAATACTATTGAACCATTGACTTAGGAATTCCAAGTCTATCATCATAAGAAAAATCCTTATCAGCCTCAAGCCAATGGAATAGTGGAATAATTTAATAATAATTTTGAGAATGCACTCACTAATGTATGTAATGTGAATAGATATGTTTGGGATCTTATAATTTCAGTTGTATTATGGCCTTATATGACTACACGCAAGAATTTGATAGGTCAGAAAACCTTCAGATTGGTTTATGGGCACTAAGTTATGATGCCCATGGAGTACATTATGCCTACTTGAGGATTGCAACTTTCACAAAGAGGAAAGGCCCAGATATATTGGAGGAATTAATGTCACAGTTATTTGCTTTGGAGGAAGAAATATTTATAGCAGGATTCCATCAACATGTACATAAAGCAAGAGAAAAGGCCTGGCATGATAGAAATATCAAGTAGAAGAAGTTCAAGGTAGGAGACCTTATTCTCCTTTTTGACACTAAGTTTGTAAAATTTCCAGAAAAATTCAAGATGCATTGGTTTGGCCCGTATATTATCAAGCATATTACTGATGGAGGTGCAATTCAATTAGCGAAGTTGAATGGAGAATTTATTCAAGGAAGAGTAAATGGCAACCTATTGAAGTTGTACAGGGACAACCCTGCCGCTACAACTTTCATCTAAAGAAGAAAGGATGAAATTCTTAGTAACACGTGTAGTTGAAAGTGGGAATCGGACTATAAACTACGTTGCAGAAAGAGATTCGACATGGGAAGATAATTTGGTACATCCTCGATTATGTCAAATCTCGTAGAAGGCACGATGTACGGATGGATATGCACATTAATATAAACGCTTCAAATTTCGCTAGAAAAATATGACCGTTAAAAGGGAAAGTTGTAATTGGACGGCGCGGGAGAATGCATTTATTATTACACATTAGGAGGATCTAAAGAAAAATATGTAGTTAATGAACAAAATATGAACAATATATAGGATAATTATGAGGTTAGAAGTTGAAAATCACTATAAAAAGTCGTGTCCTGCCAAGATTTTGGCACTTTGCTGTCTAATAGCTCAAAAATCACTAAGTATCGAGAATTTACAGAAGTTGCACTACTGTATGAAAATTGAAGATATCATTAACATATTTGAAGATAAAGGTATATAAGGAGTCATGGAAGCCACAACACCCGCAACATCACCCCTAATACAACAGATATCTCTATGGAAGAAGTTGACCAAGGAAGAAAGAACAAAGAAGAAACATGATAAAAAAAAATTCAAGACATAACCAGAACCCAAACTGGTTCATGAAAACAAAGAGCACAAAAATTCCGTAACCTCTTCCAACATACATGCTACCTAGGAAACCAAGCACAAAACCATTGAAGTATTCAAAAGATGCAAAGTATGGCACGTTTACACCACTATTGCTAGAGAAAGTTTTGTTTGAGAGAGAATTGCTTGGGAAAACATCGCAGTTGAAGTTTTCAAACTCCAACTTCAACAATAGAAAAAAAAATCGATATTTTACACCAGGAAGATATCTGAAGTAGGTACACTACCCAAATAGTGGTGTGATGATGATATTACTGTAGCAATGGGTGACTAGATATGTGTGGTTAGGGTTATTGAATATGTTGAATGTGTCACACTTCGATAGAAGTACACCAAAAACAACATGTGTAAGACAATTTCTCGTGTTGGTGCACGATGGATGCCTCTGGATAGGAAAGAGTATCCCCATTGAAGAAATGTTGATATGGAGAATCACAAAGTTTTCAGATCAAGGACGGGACCCCACAGAAGAATTTGTGGGAAAATATCATGATAAAGCGATAGCTCAAAACATGAAGGAGAAGTTTGGATTGGTAAAGGAAAGCGAGGATATGACATTAGATAAATCAGTGACTAGGGATTTCACTTATAGCTGGGTAAAATTATGAGAAAGTTTCATGCCAATGAAGTCCTTGCAGCAGTATTTTCATTAGCTATGCATTAGAACAACGGGGTTTAGTACAACTTGGCTGGATATCTCTGTAAGGAGTTTTTATAATACTGCCATGAACTACAAGAGAAAGGTACAACCTTTCATTTGCATTATTGATTTTGATTATGGAAATTCTGGCATGGTAAGTGTGGGAGGATTCAAAGTTTCCTTTGGTAGAAGTATATGTGTGTGAATCCACGTGGTATTTCTCGCTATGGTATACCAATCAATAATCATGAGCACAAGAGAGCTTGATATTTTTTGTCTTATATCACATGGATTTTCATATTTTGGTGAACCAACAAACTCACCTTTCCTAAAGCTTTAATGAGAAATATAACGTTGTTGTGAAGTTCAAGGCCGATTTTCGCAGAGTATATGTTCAGGCTCGAAGAGATACAATGAAGACATGACATCCTCTGCCATACTTAGTCATAGAATATGATCTTGTTGCATTAATACAATAGTGGTGCACACAATGGATGATTGCATTGAAGGAAGAGGTAGAAGGAATTCAGATAGATGAGAAAACATCGAAGCAAGGAGGACCGAGTGAAAAGGAAAAAGAGAAGGATGAACAAGAGCAAGAACAGGAGCAAGAATATGATGAGGGTTAGTAGGATCCTTCTGGAGGCGATGAGCAGGAAAAGGAGCAGATATATACAGAAAAAGGAAAGAGGAAGATACACAAAAAAGCTTCCCTGAGGAGAAATAAGAATAAGAAGGCCGATAGAACAAAGGATATAATTCCAATAGTCCTCACTGAGGGGGAATTGGATAAAATTGGGGACAAATTTCAAGTGGAGACAACGGAGTCGTGGAACAAGATGTTGATCAGCGGTTGTCATTGATTTCAACCCAAGCATCACCAGGGGCTAACCCAATATTGAATGGGAAGTTTGACCTACAAAATTAATATATTCTGGGTCAATAATTCTTTTTATGGTTTCTACTTGTCGAGATGTTTCCATTGATATATGGCAAGCCATGTAATTCTTCACAGTTTGAGAGATATTCATGTTTGAAGTTTGTACCCCCAGTTAGTGGGCTAAAACCCCATGGGGTTGGAGCATGGGTCATTGAAAAGTCATAATTAATATTTTTTAAGCTCCTAATATCCCTCCCACGTTCACTTTTGGAAGCCCCTCTCAACTTAAGGATTCATATAAATTGTGATCTTCATTTCCTCCTTATGTATGGGATTTGGTTATCTGAAACAGGTCATCGTGGAAATTTAGCTCTAACTTTTTTTCTACGAAGGCTCAGAAGCTGAAATTTTTATGAGGCGAAGTATAAATACTGTGGAAGTTGCAGTACAAATTTTAGATCAAGTTACACAATATTTTTGGAGATGTGATCTGTGGTTTTTGCAGGCTCCTGAAATTTATCTCAAAGAAGTGACCTTGGTAAAACCGTCATAACTCTCTCTCTAAGTATCGGATTGGAATTCTGTAAAAATCGGTGGATAGTGCACAGTCTGTAGTTGTGTCTCTATCAATTTCATAAACAAATGAAGAAAAAGTGACACGTGGCACGCCGTACAAGTGCGCTCTTCTGAAACAGTCCATAATTAGGGCATTGTGAGAGATTGGGTATAACTCTCTCTTCAAGAATCCAAATTGGGTTAGACCTGTGGCATTGGAAAGATGACTCAGAGGAATAATACAGGACCAAAAATCAGATATTGAATATCTTAAATGATAGAGATACACTAGATTCAATATGGAGCTCCTATAAGGCAAGAAGAAGCTAGATCATGTGTTGTCAAGGGTTGCAAAGGACCAGAATTTCTATGGCAGAAAAGCAAAGCAAGGTGCAACAGAGGGTAGCATGACAAGAGCAGCAACCAAGGTGCATAACAGCAGCAAGAAGTTCATCATATGAATTCTTCAAGTGGGCAGCACTGCATACAATCATTTTAAAGGTATCATTGTACTTAGTCATTGTAAATACATTATTGTACAAATTGTACTAGTGTCTATCTGCCAAGGGTTGAGGAGGCAGTATTGGGAGGTCTAGGATCATCATTAGGTGGTTGTGTCAAAGTTGGGGTTATGGTCTAGTATATCTTCTTCTTCTACATCATTCTATATCATTGTAAAGTGGACCATTTTCCCTGGTACGAGAGTCCATTCTTCTTTTATTCTTCTATAGGTTGGTAGGGTGGTGCTAGGGTGAGTTGTAGCTCATTGGGTGTTGGGGCATCCATTCAGTTGACTACTAAAGAATCTCGGGCATTGGAGCATCCATCCGGTGGGAGCTGGAGAAGAATGCTTTTCTAGATTCTAGGAAGTTGGAGCTTTATTTTCAATTGGAGTTGAATATTAAAGAATTATTAGAAAAGCATTAGGTGGTTTTTGTCCCGGAGTGGGTTTCCACCTTAAAAACTGTGTGCATTTTTGTTCCTCTTGTTTTCTGCTATCATTGTACAAACACTGATAATAATTGAAGATTAACTAATGCTCTAATTGAAAGAAATACTGATTCACCCCCCCTCTCAGTATTTCCAACAATTGGTATCAGAGCTTGGTTCCTTCAATAACAGTTTAACAGTTGGAAGGAGGTCATGGAGTATAACAAGAATTGTGTACCTCTATTCAATGAAAATAATTATGCACTCTGGAAAGGAAGAATGGAGGTCTATATCTTGGCGTAAGGTTACGAAGTATGGGAAACTGTTCAAAATGGATTTACATCAACTGCGGATGAACAAGGTAAGAAGAATTTGGTAAATGATGCAAAAGAAAAGAATATTATTATTAGTGGACTTATTGAATCTACTTATCATAAGGTGTTGGGTTGTAAAACTGCCAAAAATGTATGGGACAAGCTTGAGAATATATATGCAGGTGACTCAAATGTCAAAGAAGCAAAGCTTCAAATCTATAGAGAAAAATTTGAGAAACTCAGAACTAAAGAAGATTGCAACATTGTTGCATACTTCCAATACGTTGATGAAATAACCAATACTCTAGAAGGATTGGGAGAGCAAGTTGACGAGAAGAATATTATATGGAAGATTCTTAGAACGTTACCAGGGAGATTCAACCCAAAGGTATCGGTCTTAGAATACAGTGCAAATCTGGACAAACTCGGCAAAGAGGAATTACATGGAGTTCTCATAGCATATGAAATGAGACTTGATGAAGAAGAGGGTACTTCACATCTAGAAACTGCATTCGTTGCATCTAAGAAAACCAATAAGGATAAACAACCTTCAATTGAAAAGACATGCACCTGCAAGTGTGAAGAAAAGAGAGATGATGAAGAAGGTCTTTCAGATGAAGAATATGCTTACTTCACGAGAAAACTACAAATTGGTAAGGGACAATTCAAAGGTAAACTTCCATTGATATGTTTCAGCTGTAATGAGGTTGGGAATTTTGCAGCAAAATTTCCAAACAAAAGTAATGGAAACTCAAAAAGAAAGAAAGGCTTTAAGAAATTCAACAAGCAAGGATCCAAAAGGAACTTTCTCTCTAAAGAAGATAGCTCATCATCCGATGAAGACAATGATAGTGAAGAAGAAGCTAATGAGAGAGTATTGTTTATGGCCAAGCACAATAAACCCAAGCACAATAAGCAAGAGGTATCAAACAACGAAGAAGAAGGATGGACCATAGATGAATTTTATGAGGAAGCAATCAAGCTTATAAAAGATCTCAAGGCAGAGAAGATCCATTCCAAAACTCTTGAAGAACAAGTTCAAGGTCTCAAAATTGAAGTTGAAGAACACAAATGCATTGAAGAGTCACTTCAAAAGAAGTTGGAAGAAAGCAACCAAGAAAGGGAAGAATTAGAAGCCGAAGTAGTCTCACTACATGAGGAAGTGAAGAAAGGAAAAACTATCCAAAACTATGCCAACAGCTCAAGGGCATTGGAAGAACTCATCAACAATCAATGATCTTACAACGACAAAACTGGCATCGGTTACAACCGCCTGTAACAAAGACACTAGTATTACTACTTGGGAGGGCATGTATAATCTACTTGAGGAAGAGAACCCTAGAGTAATGGAGGTTACAGCTACTGCAGGCTCGCATGGGTCTTCTGATGCATCCATTACAGAGTTAGCTTGTTCATTCTTGCACCGAATAGCAACAAGACCTAGAATTCTTCCATACACAGACATGATCAAATGGGTACTCGACAATACTGATATTACAAACAGACAGTTTAAGACTCAGGGTCAGGAGCTTATTGGATCATTTACTCCATAAGATTTTAGACTCATGTATCATTTACCGGAGCCACAGGCAACTTATAACAAACAGTTCATGGAGAAGTTTGCCAAAGAAAATGAAAACTTCGCAGAATGCACCAAGGACTGGTCAAGGAGAGATGAACCACTGAAGAAAGATAAACATGGTATGTATAGTACTGGTTCTCTAACTTCTCCGTATTGCTTTGCTGCTGCTATGCTTTGTCGGCTTTTTGGAAAACCAGACATTAATAAGTTTTCGTCTGAATGGCTACTATTATTGAATGTTGTTGTTAATGCTACTATTGTGGATTGGGCTAAGATATTATCTGACAACTTAGCCACGGCTATTTTGAATTATCGGTCTAAAAGAACTTTTTCTTAGAGGATTTATCCTCCTTGTTACTTATCTGCTTATGTGATGGATTCAATCTGTTATGTTTCTAAATTTCCTTTAATGGGTTGGAAATGGACAACTCAAGATCCCCTACCCATTCATGTTTATCACAAAGAATTGTGGGATTCAAATTTCATTCCCTATTTTTACAAGATTTTCCATGGAATCATGTTGCCCATGTACAGAATGTTGTATGATAAAGACGCTCCAAGGTTTTCTCCTGAGGCAGAGGTAGACATACTACCTGTTGTGAGATGGTTTGGAGAAGAATTGTTTACATATGTTAGGGTTTTTGGAAGTTTTGTTTCTTCTCATGTTTTACCTTTGTATGTTCCTGATAAACTCATAGCCCGAGAAATTGCTTATCAAACCTGCGGAGAAAGAGGTTTGACTAAAGATTTAAAGGAAAAGAAGAAGCCTATCTGGCCTCAATTTCCTGTGGCCTGTGGGGCCTTTTCATTATTTGATGTTGGTCATGCATTTAAAGAAGTAAACAATTTTACATGTTTACGTTTGTTCAAGTTTCCAAGAAGACCATTCGACCCGTATGATATTGTTAAAAATTTCACTACTGTAGTCAAGATAAGAGTGTTTTCTAAAGAAGAAGATCTTTTTGATGACATGTTCCAAGAAAAAGGCACACTTAAAGAGATTCTGCATTCGGCTCAAATACGGTTTCCTCCAGCAGAGTTTCAATAATTCAAAATATACAGAGAAAGGAGGTTAACTACTATCCCTTTGGATAAATTATGCTTGGAACTCGTAAGGGAACCAAATCCTAGTATCAGTCTCAGTGGAAGTTCAGGTACAGACATATCTAAGTCAAAGTTTGGAAGAGAAACCTCTGAACACTCTAAAATGTCTGATAATGATCATGATAAAAGTGAAGGATCAGTAAAGGATACTGCCCAGTCAAAAGAGCTCTCACAACAACAGATTTCAACCTCTCCACAGTTAAATCTTCCCCCTCTCATTGTACAGCAACCATCAGTCATAACTAAATTAGATAAGGAATGGGAAACATTCAATGATTTGATTAATATTGAAGGACATAACACACATACACCTGTGAGTAATGTACAGACAACAAAAAATATAGTCATAGGAATAACTACCAATGTCTCAGAAATGGAACATATTCCCATTACCCCATCCTCTGAACTCATACTCAAAATAGAGGAAATTCCTCCTCTTGACGTATTCTATAGTCCACAACACAAGGTAGTGGTAAGAAGACAAAGGAAGAAAAGGAAATTAGAAAATGTGCTCTCTCATGATGCAGAACAATTAGATGTCTTATGGCAAGATCCTACTACTAATCCAACTAAAAATCTCACTAAATTGTCTTAGATCACAGGAGCATATGCCTCTGCAGCCATTGATAAAGCATCTGAGGTATGGAAATTACTGAATGAGAAAGAAGATCAGGTACAGGTCTTGCAACAACAGCTGCAACAAGCCAATGCTAACAATGAAGCATAGAAACAACTTGAAAAATTACAGCAGAATTTTCAACAAATGCAGATCGGATATCAGAACAGTTTGGCTGAAAAAGAGAAACAGCTACAGGTTATGCAAGAGATGCAAAAACATGATCCCAAGCTCACAGAATTTATCACAGATTCTATTTCCTTAAATGACCAACTACTGCAACAACAGGAAATATTATGCCAAAGAATATTACAGTGGAACTCTTATAGTGAAGAAAGTGATAAAATCACTAATCATGTCGTAGACTTACGACATGATTATGATTTAACTGATAAAAGAGTTAATGACTATTTGACTTGGCAAGAAAAAGAGGAGGGAAAAAGAGAAGGTGCACCTATAATCAATGACAATCATAAAGAAATGCTCTTTAATAATTGGGATGCACAAATCAAGAAAGCAGAGCAAGCGGCAGAAGAAGCAGCTACAACAGCAAGCAATATTATTGATTGTATAAATGAAACTTTGCACAAGGAAAATCTGATCTCTGAAACTACTCTAGGGTATCTACCAAAAGCACAACAACTGCAGACAGACTGGAGACAGAAAGCTCAAGAAAAGGCAGAATCGATTAAAATATTAACAAAGTTAAATTGGGATTCTTATTGGGCGTGTCTGGTAAAACCACACAGCCAGTGCATGATTCTCAAATGTATCATCAATTCTGCCGAGAAGATGGCGCCAGCTCTTGTTGATTCTGTTTTCACAGGACAGTTAAAGTCTGAATTTGGCCAGCCTACTCTTCTCAAATCAATGCTGAACGCTTGCAATTCCAAAGAACAGATTCACAAGTAGTTAGTTGTTAAGTTTTAATTTTAGATTTAGTATTATTTTTGCTTTATTTTTTGCCTAAAAATAGGACGGTCATTTAAACCGTATCCTACATTTTTGTAATAAATTATTTTATATTTAGTTAGTAGTATTTAAACCCTTCTCATGCATTCAGAGAAGGGTCCTGAAATTTGTCAAAAACTTGTGCTCAGAACATGCACTTTTGCACCCGCAGAGGAGGTTTTCATGAATGAATGGAACAAGATTTATTGATATCTATGTTTAATATCTACTACTGATGTTGCACTTTTGTACTCTTAGTGGATGTTGGATTAAGAAGAGATAAGTCATTATTACTTGAAGCTCATGAGTAGAACTAGTTATAAATGGTACTTTTATCTTTTAACTATTTCTTCCTTTGTGTTAAAGTGATATTTATGTTCAGTTATTTATATATTGATGCTTGAATGCTTGAGTTATCATTTGGCACTTTTGTACGGTGATAACTATTTATTTATGCTTAATATATGAGTAGCTTATTATGTGATATGTTTTTCACAACTGTTTCGTCTAAATTTTTATACGAAGTGGTTTATATTTATTGAATTCTTTTCTTATAACAGTTGAATGATCTTTATTACCAATTGTTATTTGAAATCATTTTAGATCACATAATAGAAAGATTACATCCCGGGTTAGTTTAGAATTAGATATTTCTATTTAATTAGAATACAATTTGCATGTTATTAAATTAGAAATAGAATAAAAGCATTTCACTTAGGAATTTTTTTTTTAAGAAAAGAAATATCAATTCTCAACACACACACACATATTGGGAAACTAGTCCCAT